>JANHGB010010903.1:25975-45315 GCA_026283785.1 Coracopsis vasa
AGGGGAAGTTTAGATTGGATCTAAGGAAGAAGTTCTTTACTGTAAGGGTGGTGAGGCACTGGAATGGGTTGCCCAGGGAAGGTGTGGATGCTTCATCCCTGGCGGTGTTCAAGGCCAGGTTGGACAGAGCCTTTGGTGTCATGGTTTAGTGTGAGGTGTCCCTGCCCATGGCAGGGGGATTGGAACTGGATGATCTTAAGGCCCTCTCCAACCCTAACTATTCTATGATTCTATTTTATTCTAAATGGCAGAATCTTTGTTTCAAGGTCAGATGGCTGTTGAAAACATGGGAGTGAGTTGATGCGCACACAGTCTTAGCACACTGACATGAGAGGCTTATCCTTTGGAGAAGTACTAATGTTACCAATGCATACCATAGATCCTGTGCTGCTTTATATCACCACACTAAGTTATCTCTTTGAAAACTAAGATTCATGTTGAACTTTTTCACAGCCATGCAAGAAACGGCGCGAGGAAGATACTTCTGTGGAGACAATCACGAGGTACTTTTCACCATTAGCAAAACCAGTGGATAAAGTGTTGTCGCCACCAAAGCCCAACAACATATTGGATTACTTTAAAAAGACAGCTGTAGATGAGAAAGCCACATTGCCACTTGTAGCTGGAGAAAATAAAGCACTATTTGCTGCTGATGATGAAGACTGTAAGTCACCTTTTAAACCACCTTTAAAGAGGAAGAGGAAAGGGAAGAGAGTTAATTTAAATAATAAGCTAAAGGAGATGAAAGAATCTGAAGATAAACATGAAATAGAAATTAGTAGTGATGGCAGCAGAGAAACGACGGGACTGAAACAACACAGCAGTGATTTTACAGCTACTTGTACTTTAATTGACCAAAAAAGTGCAAGAGAGCTAGAAGATAATGTGCAAAGGGAGAACTTCTCAAATGCTGTTATGCACAATAAAAATGTAAAGAAAGCTGGTTCTGAAATAAGTGGAAGAAAAAATACGTTACGAAAATTGAGCAAAAGGAATCACAAAGTAAATACGGATTTGTCTGAAAGTTTTCCGTCTGAAAACCAGCTGAATGAAATGTGTAAAAAGGAAACTGAAGATAAGAAGAAGCTGATATCTCCTACAATAGCAGAGCGTGACGTTGTTACTAGTGATTCCAGTTTTGATGACAAGACGTCACAGGTAAATAACAGTATAATAACAGTGTCATTTGAGGACTTCTTGAAGAGTCAGGGAGAAAGTAACATAGATCACATTGAAGAAGACACTAAGCTGACCACGGACAATCCTGCTACAGCAAGTGAAGTGGACAAAAGCGATACTGTTAGTGACCCAGAAAGGTTCGAGGAATCTCAACAGCTGCCACTTAGAACAGTAACTGTCCTTGCACAAGTTCATTCCATTCCCCCCAGATTAGCTCCATTACATAAGGAGCAGAAGGGCTCTAGAAAAATAGCTTCCATTTTCTTGAAGCAGAAAGGATGTGTAGGGGAAAAAGAAAGTAGCCCACCCCTCTTGGATGGTGAGCAAACTGAGCAGGTTACTCAGAAAAGAAGATCTAATGTAGTTATTGAGGAAGAAGAACTGGAATTAGCTGTACTAGAGACTGCAGGGTCAGATTCTTTGAAGCCAAAATGTAGTCTGGAAGAAAGGCATCAGTTTATGAAGGCGTTCAGACAACCAACATCAGATGTAGTAAAAAGTGGCATTAAAAAGGCACCTGGAAAACAAAAGCAAGCCATTGGAAAGTCTGCAAAAGAAAAAGAAGGACCTGAAGATGACATTGCTTCAAATAAAGGATTAGAAAGTGGAGTGCCAGAAGATCCTAGTCCTAAAAACAATGGAACTAAACCCAAAAGACCCAGAAAGAATCAGAAAAAAGGAAACAGAAGAAGGAAGGCTTCAGAAACTAAGGAAACTAATGTCTCTGATACTAGCAGCTGTTGCAAAGATGAGGATTCAGGTGCTAATGTTCTCACTAAGGGAAACACCTTAGATGTAAGAATTTCATCCAGTCCAAAAGTGAATGAGTTAAGAAGGAGTTTAAGGCAGAAGCAAATCAAAACATCAAAAAATGTTACACCTCAAAAACCCCAGATTAAGGATACCTTTTCTGAGGAGGAATCAAGAGGCTGTCTTTTACTAACTTCAACTCCAAAAGCAAGAAAGCAATCCTTGAAGAAAAGTAACATGTATAAAGCTGAGGTGATTACCATGCCCTTTGATGGAAGCAGCCCAATCAGGTAAACATTTTACAGTATATTCTACCTTTGTACTTTGTTTTCCTGCAAGTATTTTAAGAGTAAAACATAATTTTGAGTTGACTGGAAGGCATACCTGGTGCATGAATACAGGTGGATAATACAGAAGAACCAAAGCTGACTATAAATGTGTTGCACTAAAGACATTAAAAAGACCACCAACCAAAGCCAAAACACCCCCCAAAAAAACCCTAACCTTCTGTTTACAGCGCTGTATTTTTGAAGGCTTTTGAAAATGAAATTGAGAGTAACATTTCCCTTTACTAAAATGTAATACTTTCTTAATACTTTTTTCCCTAATTAGAATGAAGTTCACACGTATCAATGCGACTACAAAATCAAATAAAGCTGAGGCAATGAAAAATGAAGAGTTCAACTCCAAAAATATGAAGGTAATTTATGTAACTGTGGTTTAGTATTTTATATCATTTATTATATGCATGTAATTGTGTTCATATTCAGTATTGTGCAACAGTCTTACATAATACAATATGACAGTTCTCAGATGCCCTATGGAAAGAGAGTGTTACTGTGATTTATGATAGGATTTGACATAACCGTTCTTGTACGGTTAATGTACCTTAGATTTTTAAAATGGGTTTTATTAGTGTAAATCTACTTTTTATAACAGAAAAATCTAATAAAGTGCATTCTCCTGCTCTGCAGGTTCTCAGGATGGGACACAGTGTTTGGGCACAGCAGAACAGCTTATGCTTATGCCCATATTTCATTTGTTCTGTGGGCAGATTGGAGGACCCCCATGTAGGGCTCTTGTTCCCTTTTGAAAAGTATTTGTATGATCCTGGTTTGCTCCTCCTCTCAATTCTTTCATTTTCTTTTTATACCAGTAAAATTTGAGTAAAATGATACGTTTTTATGAATGTGAAAAACTATATGAATGTGTGAAATGCCAAATATATTGCTATGAATTGCAATTGTTCTTTGTTAACAGATGAGCTCTACTTCAAAAAACCTATCCAAAGCGAAACAACTGATTGAGAAGGCAAAGGCTATTCAGCATAATAGATCAAAGGTTAATGAAGACTTAGCAGCTCCTGTGAGGCGCTCGTCTCGGCAGCGAGCTCTTGCTGAAAAGAAAAAATTACAAGAAAGTGAAGTAAGCCTGAATATTTTGTAGGGGAAACCCCATTATTCTGATGTTTTGGCGATTCATTTAAGCAACAAAAATGTTCCTTATCTTGCAAATGCTTCTTTTAAAGATTCAAATAAAGTAGATACTGTGCCATGGTATGGTGACTGTCAAATAGTAAAGTAACTGCTAGGTGTAGACTGGAATGCTCGTCCCGGTGCAGATCTGTAACATGCAGCAGATGGTCAGGCTTTGGAAGTGACTGTTTCTTTTTCCTAATGAACAGCAACATATCTGTTTCAAATGTGTATGGTTTAGACTTTTAAATTTAAATGGGAGTAGTTCTGCCCTCTATTTATTGGAGATCCTGTTCTATATACTACTTCTGTATAGATAACAGTAATGAAATTATAATCTTCAAATTGTATTTGCTAACTTCTAAGCTTTCTAACAGTTTTTGCAGTTTTCTCACTACTGATTACTAAGTTGTCTTATTAATAAGGGAGGAAAAGTTGGTTTTCTTATCTTATTTCCTTTCTCTCTAGGAATCAGTAATAATTTTAGATTCAAGCCTGAGCTGTGACACTACTACAGTGCAGAGTGTGAAGCAAAAGAATCTTCGGAGCTTAAATGATGTTTTGGGGAAAAAGCCTAGAAACATGAAGGTTGCAAAGAACTCAAATGGTAAATGTTTTTACTGCATGTGTTTAATTTTGATTACAGTTGCTATTATAACTTTATTTTCTAAAGCTGCCTTTGCAGTGCATTCTTCTTTTCTTACGACTTTTTGTGTAATATTCCATTATATACCTTTCATTTGTATGCTATGAGGGAAAACTATGTTTGAAAACCTGCTAATATTATACCATGTTTTGTTGTCTTCTAATTTAAGGTGGTGGGTTTTGCTTTTCAATGTTACAAAAAATAACATTTATAGTGATGGAGTAACTAGAAATAAAACTAATGAATTTTGTTAAAATACCTAGCTTTCCCTTAAGAACAGGAGATTCCCTAATGTTACGAAATGGAACAGAAAAGCAAGGTTAGAATCCTGCATTAGACCTAATATAATAATGATTTTTCCTTTTTCCTTTTTAAAGGAAAACTGGGATATCCACCTTCTTTCCTAGGCAGAGATGCTCAGAACTCTGCAGGTGCACCAATTGTGATCTTTGATGAAAGCAGGTCAGTTGTCACGATTGAGGTTGCTTAAGAATCAAAAAGTATTTGAAGATTACTTTTAACATTCTCTCGTTTTACAAGTTTAAATACACTCATGGAAATGTGATATAAATGTTTATGGGTTTAGAGTGATCAATATGTTAAACTGCTTGCAAAATTTTGGGGGATTTTGAGAGTTCCTCAACTCCTCAACAACAATTGAGCCATTTTAGGTGGTTGAAAATCAAGATGATGACTGGTTAAAAAGAAATCCTAAACTGCCATAAAATACAAAACCAAAGTAATTTTTTATCAAAATCTGTAACAGAAAATTTAAAATTAAATGCAAACTTGCTACATTTAAATTAATTTTAGGAGTTCTCCCAGACTGCTTCTAACTTGTGTAGAAGTGAATGTGATTAAATTCTGTTGTAAGCCTTACGTGGCTTGTAGTTCAAATGCTTTGGGGTTTAATTTCTATTTTCATTAAAGCCAAGATGCATCTGAAAACTCTCAAGATGATGATCAGTTCAGAGCAAAACGTGAATTCTTGATGAGTGGATTGCCAGAGTCCCTGAAAAGACAGATTGCAAAGAAAGCAGCAGCAATGGAAGCATACTCTCTTGCAAGTTCATGTTTCAAGCCTGTTGTCCATGTACAGCAGAAGGATGACTGTAAGCTTTTGTTCAGCTTATATATAATATAATAATTTTTATAGTGTTTATAGTGCTTTATAATAACTTCTGGTGAATCTGTGCAGAAAAGAACTTGAAAAGCAAAACTCACTAATGTGACTGCAGTATCTAGTACTTTCTTCTTGGTTTGTGTCACAGTAAGAAAACAAAACTTACAAGCTTCCAGTGTAATGATTTTAAATAAGCAACTTATAAGTTAAATTGATGCTAAAGTCATGTATGCGTTTATGGGTGAGGATGCAAACTTATTAGGATTTATTTGGGAAATAAAATCAGAGAATGGTTTGGGTTGGAAAGGACCTTAAGATCATCCAGTTCCAAACCCCTGTGACAAACAGGGACACCTCCCACTAGGCCAGGGTGCTCAAAGCCCTGACTGGGGCAGAAACCATTCTTTCTGACAAAGGCAAAATGCTTCTTGGAAGACCTGCCCATTTCTTGCCCTAAGGGAGGGAGTGTGCTACAATATCCTTAAGGGAGGGCATGGCAGAAGAGCAGAAGGTAGAATAGCACTTACCAGTTTGTATTTGCAAACCAACCGATTAGCAAAACAAGCTCCTTGGTGAGCATCTGTTCTACAGAGACCGGTGAGGGCGCAGGTTGTTACTTAGAGCAGGCAGATCCCAGGAGCAACTCACTGGGGAAATGTATGCAAAACTGTGCAAATTTGTTCTTCTCATGGGAGGTAGAGTTAATAAAGATAAAAAGTTGATGCAGTATAAGTTAAATAAGCTTGGCTTTGACATGATAAAGCTGCAGTTAAAAGCATTTACTCTTACTTACTATAGGATGGTTTTGTCTGTGACTTTATCTCCGTTTTGTTAATAAAAGTTTCCTCTTGTTTTGTTCTTGGTGGGGGTTCTTTTGTAGGTTGTCCAATGTGGAAATTGCAGTCACCATCGTGTCCTCTATTAACTAAGCTAAGGAATCTGAACACTGAAGTCACCAATGTCACAAAAATCAATCTCTCACTTGGTGAATTCTCCACTGTGAATTCAAAACTAACTGGAAACTGTTCTGCACCTGTGGTTAGTACTTTAAATGGGGGCTTGTGTTAAAAGTGAATATAAAATTGAATTGTTCTGTTACTTGTTAGGACTTCTGTTGTTTTTAAAAACTGTAGTTTGAGTCTGTTTCAGTCTTGGATATTTGTGTATGTGTGTGTGTGATTTACCCACTCTGCATTGTAATGTTAGATAATTCTCAAGGCTTTCTGTTAATCTCTGGCTTTAACAAGAACTACCAATTTAACTTATACAAAACTGTCCGTGTTATTCTGTGTAATGCTTTCCAATAATAATGTATATAAGTATGTGTGTGTGTATTGCAGCTTTCTGGCCACCGACCAGTTTTTCCTGATACATTCAGGAAAGATTTACTGGATGAGATCATGTCTTCTAATTCCCAATTTCCCGTGAGAAAATACTTCCACAAGTTTCTGAAGAGGCAAACGCAACGGCTGGGTTCTGAAAGCAGTGCACAAGGTTAGTGATCTACCTGGGGAAGAACATACTCACACTGACTCTCTCTGGCATAAAAAGGCATTTGGAATTTCCAGAGATGTGTCAGTGAAGGAATGCTGTTGGAAATAAATTGGTCCTCACATTTTAGGCCATTTTGACCAAATTCTTCAAATATGGCTTAAACCCCCCTATTTGGTTATAATGGGCATAGCTTGAAATTGTAAAAGGATGTATTTTTTATGTATGTATTTATTTTTCCTTCAGAAAGCAGAGCTGGCACTGCAAATTCTGAGGTAAATCAGAAACATTCTGACAATTGGAAGGAAACCAAGAGGAAAAGGAAAGAAACAGAAGAGCACAAATCAAAAAGAAGAAAACAAATTGAAAGTTCAGAGGCGGAAATAAAATCACTTGTTTCTGAGAACCTTTTTTCTCCCACATCTGGAGAAAAACAAGCAGAGACAGAACAAGCCATGCATTTGGGAAAAAACAAGACCCAGAAACCAGATGTTATGATAGAAGACACTGAATATTTGTCAGAGCCAAATTCACTTTCAGGTAACTGATTTTCATTCTCTTTGCCTTGAGGGAATGTATATAGGATGTATCTCAGCTTTCCCCTGTAGTGTAAAAACCTTATCTGGTCTTAATGTTCTGCTGAACTTGATTAACTCTTTTGTATGAAGAATTGTTTAAAAATGGATAATACTTTTTCTGTAGGTGCTGAGAAGGAAGACATGCTCTGGACAGAAAAATACCAGCCTCAAGATTCCAGTGAACTTGTAGGGAACAAGAAAGAAATTGAAAGGCTACACAGGTCAGAAGTGGGAGCATGCATCCATTCTTAAAATAACTCAGAACATCGTATTACTTAATAATGCTCAAAGAAGTGAAGTCAAGTCTTTTATGCTATGCTTGAATAACACTTACAGGGAGTGTGGCCTTTGTTTTGGTTTACTTCCAGGAAGCTGCAGAAACAAATTGTCACTTGCTGTGAATGATCTTCTTTGGTCATAGTTTCTCTTGCATGAATACCTTGGTAGCTTGTGTGATATGGTACAAAACAAAACCACACATGAGATGCTACATTAGGCTGTGGGATGGAATGAAGTACTTAGTAAAAATTACTGTTTTGTCAGGTTATTCAAGCCTGCACGCTATGAATGAGAGAGCAACTTACCAGTACTTGTCTGTACTTCCCTACAGGCATGTCTGATCCTGATCTTGATGCACTGCCTTTGATTTTGACAGTAATTTAGTGCTCAAGTCCACCTAATACAATCCTTTTTGAGTTAAATTTTCTGTATGTGTTTAAGTTATTGTTGTGGCTCTTACGCTGGATTTAAAGATCCATCTGACAAACAACACGAAACTATGAATGATAAAGCATTTTCCACAATTTAACTAGTTTGCCGAGTGACTTGGTTTTATACCAATCATTTAATAGGACATAGAATAAAGAGGGAATCCTCTTTTAAAAAAGAATCGAACAAATCTTGAACTTTTTAAATCTGCAAGGAGTGATAGGTTTCTGAGGGGGATAACAAGTGGCTGATGTTTCTCAGTTTTATGTTCTGTTCCATCTGAATTTGGTTCACTTTATTCAGCAGTAATTATTTTCTGTTATGTTCCTTCCTTTTACAGTTGGTTAAAAGAATGGAAAAAAAGAGCTGATTGGGAAGAAAAAAGAAATCAGAAAGGGGAGAAGGACAAAGAGCATGAAGGTGCTGATAGAATTAAATATACATAGATTCTCTTTGTTAAAGTTGGCATAAACATTACATGAATCCTTTCTTTTGTTTTAAATCTACAGATTCTTTGGACAGCCTTGACTTTAAAGATAATAAATCTGACATTGAGGAAGAGATGAGCCTCTGCAATACAGTTCTGATAACTGGCCCACCGGGAGTGGGGAAAACCGCTGCAGTGTATGCTTGTGCTCAGGAGCTGGGTTTTAAGGTTCGTGGCTATTTTTGTTGTAGCTAGTGATATGAAAGCATTTGTAATACAAGATGTCTGAGATGTTTTTAAAATGTTAATTAAATCCCATTGCAGATATTTGAAGTCAATGCCTCTTGCCAGCGTAGCGGGAGACAGATACTGTCACAACTAAAAGAAGCTACTCAGTCTCATCAAGTGGACAAAAAAGGCATTAATGCACATAAGCCTTGCTTTTTTAACAGTTGTAGCAGTGCCAAGTCACCAAGTAGGTTTCATGCTTATATCTGGGGTTTTTGTTTGGTGGGGAGTTGTGTTTGCTGTTTGTTTTGGGATGGAAGGTTGGTTGGTTTGGGGGTTTGTTGGTTTTTGGCTCTGCTGGTTAACACAACTACATACCAAATTAAATAGTGATTTCATCAAAATGACTGACTCAATTATCTTAAGTTACTTCTGTAGCGGTGTAGTAAGTACTATAGCACGTGAATAGAAAGCTGAACAGAAGCATTCCCTGTGACAGGAGAAGAGTAAAATAAGCAGAAACCAGCACAGTAAACCTATCCTGTATCTGAAAAGAAGAAAAACTGGGATTTGCTCTAAATTTGCCTCAGAAACAGAAGTTTGAGGTTACATTTCCAGCTTACATTTAATATAAAACATATCTTGCAGAAAAAATGTATTCTCCAAAGAAAGTTGTTTCACCAAGAAAACCTCCACTGTCCCCCAAAGGAGCAGGATTAAAACGGAACCTGCCCCCTAAAACACTTGCAAACTATTTCAAGATTTCTTCCAAACATAAAAGTAGTGATGGAGCAGGGACATCTCAAGAAAAAAATCAAGGTAAATATCACTATTTAATGCTAGTTAATTATTAGATAGTTAATATTTAATGATAGATAATGATAATTTTCCTTTGGAGATGGAAATGCTGCGCTGTACTGCTGTGTACCTAGAGCTGTGTGGAGAAAATAGAGTACACTTACTCTACTCTGACTGCCAGCAAGAGTTACTTAATGCATCTCACATACACTCAACTATGTAGGAAGTGGTCATTACTCTATTACAGGAGAGTTAACTAGGATACAGACTATCTGAAGTTCAGTAGATTTGCCTTAGTTTGGTTTTAGAGGGGTTTTGTTGGGTTTTGTTTTTTCTATTTTTTGTGCTAGGTGGTATGTATATGTTTGTGTATAAATGTAGATACATATATATGTATAAAAATTACTGCTACAGAATTAAGAGGTCCTGTAAAGCCAATAATAATCTGATTACAGACTGGGTTTTGATACATAGAAGGGCACATTGAAATCTTTGAGTCTCTCAACATCGAGAGGTGCATTTCCAAATGTTTCATGGGATCAGGAAGTCTTGAAAAGAAGTTTTTTGAAAGGAAATAATGTATCTGGACAACCAGTGCTTTTGTCCAGGCAAAGTGCTGGATTGGAGTGATGCAGCTGAGCCCAGTCCTTGTCTTTTCAGGCAACCAGACTGCATGGTCTCAAAGGACTTATATCTGCTCCATGCCCCTGAGATATCATAGGTCACAAACAGGCTAAGTGCAGGCTTGATTTTACAAATAGTCAGCCCTCCACCAAACATGGTTGAATTCACAGCAAATTTGTTGCAATATTTTTTTAAACGAGACATCAGAAAAGGGTGTAGGTCAGATTTCTGAGGTTTTATGTCAGCGTAGATTTTCTTAAGCAGCTTAACACTTAAGGGTCTTTTCAAAACCAGTGTCTAGAATGCATATTGGGTGGTTTCAGTCCTCCTTGACTTCCTGCTCAATTCTTCAGCATCTGCAGGAAATACTCAGAATTCACTTGAAGAAAAGAAAGATGCTCAAATTAAGTCAATAAACAAAGAAGAAGAAGGAGGAGAACACAACAGAAAAAGTGCAACATCTCTCATTCTCTTTGAAGAGGTAAAATTCACATGACATGTACTGATGTGAGGAATATGTTGTTTCCTTATGTTTAAAGAATTTAACTTTGTTTTCCCTTCCTCCTTGAGACTTCTAAGGAGATTCAAGTGTGAGAATTATCAGCTTCTTAAAAATGAGTTCAATGTTTAATGATTTCATCACCACGAGAACCCTCCTAAGCATGGATCATTATTTCGCGAAGTTATTGTATAAGATAAAGAAACTGTCATCTATCAACAGTTGTTCACTGTTGGAACAGTTTAGATCCTACAGATTTAATTCCTTTGATTATGTGAAAAGTGTTGGTTTATAATTTTACACTATGTACATGCACTGAGACACTTTAAAAGTCACCATCAACACCCCAATAATTACAGTATCTAAGCCCCCATTAAATTCACAGCATGTAGCTATGTTCAGGCTATTGATGTTTTGCACTTCATTTGTTTTCTATAGGTAGATATAATATTTGATGAAGATGCAGGATTTCTAAGTGCAATAAAGACATTCATGGCAACAGCAAAGAGACCTGTAATTCTTACTACCAATGGTAAGTTTGTTGCAGTCATTAGGCTTTGCAGAGAAAAGAGACTCTTTTAATGAAGTGGTTTAAATGGTGATGGTTGAATACAGCTCCTATATGTAGAATTAAGTGAGTGGAGACTATAAAGTGAGTATTTTAGTATTTTAATAAAGATATTGGCTGCTCTAGTGGGTAGAGAAAATAATAACTTTTGAACATAATGTCATGACAGTTCACCGCTATCTTCTTATATAGATCCCACATTCAGCTTAATGTTTGATGGCTATTTTGAAGAGATCAACTTTAGAACCCCTTCCTTGGTAAGTCTGTGTTTAGAATTGCAAAAATGTAATTGTCAACTAATTTGACATTTAAATGTTGGTGTAGGTTTATATTTATCTGATGTACTATATCTGTTTCATCAAAAGATGGATGGATGGATGTTTACATGTAGAAATTTTTTTACAAGCATGGAAGGTTTATTTTCTTACCCATTGAGTTATTCAGAGAATTACAAGAAGAACATCACTTAATTCAGTTTGGAGGATGTAGTAAATCATTTCATAGATGGTCTATCTAATAGTTTTGATCTGAAGGCAGACTACTGGTTCATTCATTTAAAAGTATAGCATCTATTTTAGAAGTATTATTCCTTTAATGGTTATTCCTTTAATGTAAGCACTGGTATGCTGTATAGCAAACAGTTTTACTTGCAGCTGTGTATTATGTACAAAATCGAAATAAATAAGAATCAGAAGGAACTAACCTTTGAGAATGGGAATGTTTTTAATGTGAAATTGACAAATCTTTTAGGCTAGCAGACAATTGCAGAGTTACAAGAAAAATAAAACCCTTTGGAGTGCATATAGTTTACTAGAACCTATTCAGTGATGATGAGAAACCAGGTTTGTGTGGTTTCAAGAACATAAGCAGAATATGTGTGTTTGGTTTGGTTTTAATGAGTTGAATTTCTAAATTGAACCTAATTCATTGACATGGACTCTTTAGATTTAGTGGAATATTCTGCTTTTCTATAGAGGTTTTAATATAGCTATAATCTAATTTAATGAGCTAATCTTGTCTATTAAAAGAAAAGTATATTGCAAGCATAAATAATTTGCTTCTGTGTGACTTATTGCAGTCTGATTGGTAGGAGTTGCTTTCAGTGGCCTTTGTCTAATTTTTGTTCAGATAAATGCTGCCAGCTACCTTCAAGTGCTGTGTCTGGCTGAGAATCTGCGAACAGATGTGAAAGACTTGGCTGCTCTGTTGAGCACAAATAACTGTGATATCAGACAAAGTGTTCTCTACTTACAATTTTGGGTTAGAAGTGGAGGTGGATGCTTGAAAGACAAACCTTTGGCACATCATGGTATGTTGATTTAAGTTTTTTAAAAATCTCCATCTTAACATGAATTTAATTAAATCAAGCCATTCTCAGACATGTATAAATAGATGGTAACTTTCTAGAAGACCCCTAAACATTTTGTAAGGTTTTGGGGGCTTATTTAGCTACTTCAAACTGTAAGTTTGATTTTTCTATTGCACCTGTTTGTTACTCATCATTATGTACTTTATTATCTCTATTTCCTCTTCTGAGTAGCAAAAATTGGGCAAAGCAGAGAGCCATTAGTACTTTCCCTTCGACTCAGAGTTTGCAGTTCTTTAGCTGAGTTTGTAAGTAATTCACCTAGAGGAAGCAGAACTGGAAAAAGGTAAGAATTGGACAGCTAGCAAGCAGGCAGCAAGAGAAAGAGCTTGGTGGCAAAGGGTAGAGAAAGAGCATCCCCAGCAGGCATTGGTGTGTGAGACAGCGTGTGAGTTAAGCAACAGAGACTAGTGAGGCACAGAAAGAAGAACAGACTATTTCAAGTGGTTACTTGCAAAGAAGAGAGACAGCAGATTGGTGACACTTGAAGTGTGGGTGATGAATGGGGATGGGGATAACCAATTCCAGTTGCTATATTCACTCAGAATTGCAGCAAGAGGCGACAGTTAAAGTATCCTTTATAAAAGGAATTGAGACAAAGAGGGGAAGAATCAATTTCATGATGCAGTTGTTTCTTTCCAAGTAAAGCATGTTATCTTTGTGCAGGAGGAGAGGAGACAAATAAAGCAGATCATGTAATTTGTTCTGAAAAGACTACTGATTCCAAGATGGACTTTTCTCAAGCTGATGCACATCCTCAGGAACTTCCAAAATGTGATACAGGCTGTGTAGAGACATTGCTTGGCCTTAAGAATATCCTGATGCCTTCAGAAGACTTGTTTACATTTCTAACGGTATTTTTGTACTTGACTATCTATTTATTACTTTGAATAATTGAGTGTAATCATCACTAAGAATAACATCTTAGAAGCAAATCTCTTTGAAAAGGTTTGTTGTAGAAATCAGGGGATTCTGTTGTTGTTAAGCAAAAATCTGAACTGGGGCAGTCTCTTGCAAGCAAACCAATCCCTTGCCTCATAAACACAAAGCTAGGAATATGAGATTTTTTTGTAATAACAGTTTAATTAAATATATATATTCTAATGTATTAATAAGTTTTCATGATTACAGCACAAAATCACAACCATGGACACATGGAACAAACGGATGCAGCTTCTCACAGAATTCCAGATGAAGAAAGTGGATTTTATGTATAGTAATCTTGAATTTATCCTTCCCTTACCCGTGCAAGTTCTTTCAAACCAGTCTGAAGCCCCCGGCTCTGTACTTGAAAGGACTACCATAGTTTCTTCAAAAAGCAGGTCCACTAACAGGTGTTGCTCTGGGAAAAGCCCTGTAAGAAAGTCTGAAAAGACAAAGAGACAGAAAAGGCTTGAAATATTGGACGATAGTGACTTATTTGATACTGAACTGAACTATTCAGCTGAATTCATAACTTTGCCATCAGATAGTCCTGTGTCGTGTGCTGAAGTGAATGAAGGGGAATCAAAATTGTTGATGAATAAAGAAGAAAAAGAAATGCAAACTAAAACCTCAGCAAATGGGAAAAGCTCTGCTCTTGTTTCTCAGTGTCTGAATTCACTGACTGAATTTGTGGACACCATGTCTTTCTTGGATTGCTGTGTGAACACTAACACCAAGGAACCACTGGAGTTTTCTACAGATGAAGGATTTAATTGGACAAATGGCAAAATCAAAAATGGTCTTTGTGATGAATTCAGTATAGAAAATACTGATTGGTGGAGTTCCCAGAGCTGCAATGAGATAATGGCAGCTATTGAAGCACTCAGTTTTAACAAATGTTCTGTTAATATTTCACAAAACTTGGAATCCTCTTTGAGTACCAGTAAAACACCTGAAAATGATGAACTGGAGGGACTTACTTTGCATATTTCAAACACAAGAAATTGTGTATCCTTCAGTCAGTCGGCTGATTCAAGGTAAGACTTTGCTAATATTTCTGGAATATAATTTAATAATTTGTCAAGAAATGCATTTCACAGGGTTTAAGAGTGTTTTGGGTATTATCTACACACATTCATACCAGTATGAAAGTTGTCAGTATGTCTTACAACGCTGGAACATGTTCATTTTGCTTGTCTAAGCTTAAATTGCATGGCAGTCTCTGCAAAAAGTGACTTTTTTTTTGTTTGAACAGCCTGACTATAAGGTTATAGCCTTAATCTAGTCCATTTACTTCAAAAATGAGCCCCCAAAAGAATAACAGAAACTTAAAAAAGAATGACTTTTTCAAGACAGATGGACTGAAATGGATCCTGCAATTACAAGACATGTGAATTCTTCATCCCATGCCTGGTCATACTGAGGCTGTTAAATGCATGTCAGTTGCTCAGTGAAGACCTAACAAAAGTCAGAGAAAAATTACTGGAATTTTTTGTAATAATTTATGCTAACAAAGAGTAACCTTTAATATATTATAAAAGACCAAAGAACACATTGCCGCTAGCAAGTGTGGATAGGAAAGATTGGTTTTAACATAAGTAGTCATGTGAAATTGCATAATAGGCAAATAAAACCTATTCAAGTGTCTGAACAGGAACGTAGGTTAGACTTGCACTTCTGTAAGTCAGTACCTAGAGGAACAGTATCAAAATGGATCTAACTTGTGGCCAAATTTGGCCAGTATATCATGAGTTGTACATTGGATCTGATAGTGACGTTCTGGCAAATACCAATCACACACCACTTCTTATTTGTGAAGACCACAGATGCTTTTGATTATGTTATCTGATGGATGTACTAAATCTCACCTACATCACTAGATTAGACTCATAATTAAGCTAAGAGCATTGGCCAAACTACTGTCCCTCATGTTTCTCTCTGAGTGCAGCTTTGTGATGCTGTGTAAGCAGCACATGATCAGAAGCTGCAGGATGTGATCCATTGGGATGCAGTTTTGGACATCTGTATGTTTAGCAGTTTTAAACCAGTGGATTTGATCCTAAAGGAACAAAATAGGGACTGTACATTCTTGAACAAGAAACAGTAAAGCTTCACTCTTCTTTTTAGCATTCACAGAAAAGCAGAGAAGAGACTGGCAGTCATCAGAACAGTATTTTCCAGAAATCCTTTAAACTTGGGTAATAAGCAAGCCAGCATACTGGAATACCTCCCCACTCTTCGCAGTATCTGTAGGTCTGAGAAGCTAAAAGAGCAAGGGAAGACTAAAAGAAGGTAAGTTTTGGGTTTCCTAAATCTTGCTGCATTTCCATCTACAAGGTAGTGAAGAATTTTAATAATAAAATATCTTGTCAAATAATTCTAGACAGGAAAGGTGAACCTTTGTCTCTCTAAATGGTGTTGCCTTGTAATTGGAAATATCTTTGTCCCCTTATAGTCACTTTTACTTTTCTTTTTATAGGTTCTTGCATTATCTTGAAGGGATTCATCTCGAAATACCCAGACAAATGATAAATGGTCTGTCTTTGGACTTCCCTTAAAATTGCAAACACCAGGAATACTTTGTGCCTAATGGTGGTATTGTCACCATAGTTTGATTTTTAACTTTTTTTTTTTTACCACATTATTTTATTGTATATTCAGAGCCATTTGTATATTGAATTTCTATAAGTATTTAAAATAATGTATATATCTATTGTCATGATACTGCTCTCCACATGGAAACGTGGCCTTGTTTGGTGCTTGTCCAGTGCATTTATAATAGTAAATGCACAAACTAGTCAATGGGGACTCCTTCACACTGTCTTTCTCTGTACTTTGTGTATCACATAGCAAGAAGTCCATTTGTAACAACCAACCACCACTACTTCCACAGCAAAGTTGCTTCTTTCAGAAGAGACCGTTTTATTCAAATAAGCTTGTTTCTGTCTGAAATTGCAGCAAAATGTTAAATAACTTGGGGTGGGAGGGAGCAGGGAGAGGATGTGACAAGTCTGTCAGAAGTGTAAATGACTCAAACCAACTCTTTGCAATAAGGACTGGGTATCAAAGTCCACAAAGCACTGTGCCTCAATGTACATATCTTTGTATACATTAATTTCATTATTTCCAGCTGTCAGATATGCATGTTAATCTCCTAAAAGGGTAGAGAAATTATTACTGTAGCTCAAGACGGTCTCAGAGATTAGATTTTGTAAATAACAATTATTCCAGTGTTACTTTGGTTTCAGTAATATTTAACTACTTCTAGTCTTGTATATTGTGTTCTATTTTTATCCTTCATTTTGTACTTGACAAGACTTCAGCCTGATTATTTGTGATTGAACCTGTTTTGTACGACAATAAATTTGTGAGACTTTGCTACAATTCTGGATATTTCTGTTGTGTGAAATGTAAGATTCCTGAAACTTACTGTTTTCAGTTCATAAAATGATGTTTAAGGGTTTTTTCACTGGAAATACTTCAACCATGTACTTTTCTGCCTTTATATTGCAGTTGGACTGTTCTTCCTCAAACCGAGTCAGGCTGATGCCATGCAGTGGTACTCCCCTTACCTCTATGTCTCTGTAATAATAAGGTCTAGTACATTCTGTTCTCATTTTATATTTTTAATGTCTTAAAGATGATTAAGGATGAGAAATACTTATGAAAATATTAAATTATTTCAAGCTTTCACATTGTAGATAATCATCTTTATAGCTTACTCTTTCCATAGCCCAATCTGAATTTTCAGATGTTATAATCTGCCTGGGCTGTATTGATGTGCCAATGGTCTAAGCAACTCCTGTCCTTTTTTGTAAATAACTTTTTGTATATAATTTTTTTAATAGTTTCTTAAAAAAGTAAAATATATCTGTTAACTGCTTTATAAAGGCATTCTCCATTTAACTACATTACAGTGGGGACCTGCATAAACTGGAAACAAGCCTTATAAAGTATTACTATTTTAGGAAATTCATGGGTAATTTAAAAGCCATAAAGGAGAAAGCCATGGGAGACCTTTTGAAGTCACCTCTCTGGTTCTAATAACTGCCCTAGGTTTTTGGGGTTTTGCTAGAATTTCCAGGCTGTGGTATCCAAAAGGTAAGGTGGAATTCAAGTCTTTCATTTCTTGATAAGATACTTGTTTGCAATTACCACATAAAGACAAGGTGGTTTGAATGAAGCATAATCCACTTGTGAGGATTTATTTGAACTCTGATACACTACCAACCTTGCATTTTTCTGCATGAGCACCTTTTGCATGCTAGAACAACACACGTTTCTGCGAAGGACAAGTTGCTCTTGAGGAAGAGACATCTGGGGCTGGTTTTGATTAACTCAGCTGAAAAGGAAATGCTTCACAAAATCCATTCCAGTGCTGCAGAAGTCACCCACCTTTGATTCAAAACATTTTCCTGCAATGCTTTGGGCCCTGCTTAGTACTTCATGCTGCCTGTCTGAGTATGACAACAATTGCTTCCATGGTGTGAAAGTGTAAGAAAAAACCTAAAAATCAGTGTTGGGCATCTTGCAAATGACGGCAGATACCCGGAAAGGAAAAAGACACAACCCCATGTCTGCAAACTGAGTAACAGAATTCAGTGAAACCAGAAGTAAAAAACCCCTGGAGTTTCACGATGACTCTGCACCCTATTTAAGCAGTCCTTATTACTAAGTGTACAATAATTTAAAAACAGCAAACATGTTCTTGTTGACATCTCAGTTAAGTTTCAAGCTTTCTTTTTACTATCATTCCACTATTGCTTTCTAGAACATAAATGAAGGTGACGTTACTCTACAATCCCATGAGTAATACAGAAAAAGAGCAGTTAAGCTTTGGCATGTTCTTGCAAGCATATTCTGTGTTAATCCTATAAAGTAGGATGGAAGGATCCCTTTCCAAGCAAGACTATCACTTCTTGCCCTGTTTGAGGGCTGTTATGAGGACTGAATCTTGACGGCTGAGCCTGGGAAGGATAGGCAGAAAGACATTGAAGCTCAGCTTGTGAGTGTGACACAGTGGGGCTACTGACCGATGGCTGAGGGGTTTTTTGGTGCATTTCTATGTTGTCTTGAATATAAATAACCACTGTGCAAATGTCATGGAGATTTCTCTTTTTTATTTGACAGGATTTGTAAGGGCAGCACAACAGCTAGCAAAATACCTGTGTTGTATGGCTTGCACAACAATGATCTCTGGGGAAAATGAAACCCATTTCTACATTCTAGTATAACACAGTTCTTACAGGGAAAGTGCTGAAAAGAGATTTTATGTAGGTAGTTGAGCAACTTCTCAGATACTCTGCTGCTGTTTATTTCATGGCTTCACACTATTTAAAAATGAATCAAAGGTACGGTGCTCTTCAGTGCCTAAGAAGATGGAAAATATGTGTCAGTACTTTCAACTGATAATACATCTCTGGTATGGGATTGTGTCATCTGCACACTACACCGTGGTTTTACCAGATTATACCTAAACTTTACCAAAGAACTTCATATTATGTAATTACAGTAATGCAAGTTAACTATGCAAATTTTTATCTGAAACTAGTAAAATGAGAAATACTCGAATATCTCTTACACTATTTCTCGTTTAATTAACTTTGGAAATCCTTTTTTCACTTTTGTCTTTTTCTTTCCTTAGCTAAACCGAGCATCAAGTGACGAGCTGCTCGGCATCGGCTTTACCTTGAACGAGGGACATTTTCACTGGCATCTGCAGTCCCGAGCCCTGCACCGAGTTTCGCTCACAGGGTTTTCTTTCGCGCCACCTCGGTGCCGCGCAGCTCCTCTGGAGCTGTTGCCGCCGCGGGCCTTGGCGCCGAGCCGGGCTCTTCTCCCCCCTCCACCCGCCGCAGGAGGCGGCCTGAAGGGGCGGCTCGGCCCGGCAGCGCCTTGCCGGGGCCGCGCCCCAGTTCCTCATTCTGCCGGGGCTGCGCCGGGCACCGAGCGGTGA
>JANHGB010010903.1:45428-60944 GCA_026283785.1 Coracopsis vasa
GTGCTGCTGGAGCTGCAGAGGGCTGCCGGCACCGGGAACAGCCACTGCGCCGACTGCGGCATGCCAGGTGAGGGGGCTCCTCCCGGCAGCGCCCCCGCTCCCTTCCCTCCGCCCCGCCGCGTTCCTGACAGGAAAGTGGCGCCAAGCGAGCGGCCCGCGGGGTCCCTTGGCCGTGCCGCCGGCCGGGCAATGCCCATTCACCCCGGCCAGCCTCCCGGCCAGCCGGCTCCCAAGCGGGACCGTCGTCCCCTCTCACTTCGCGTACCACAGGCAGCCGGCGGGAGCAGGCGGCTCCCAGGCGCGGGCGGGGTCCCGACTGGGAGATGGGTGCATCGGCGGGCCCTGAGGGGCAGCTGCGCTCTGGGGTTCGGGACGTGGCTCCCCTCAGCCCGGCGGGGGACAGCGAGGGGCAGGAAGTGGCCGCGGCGCAGCGGCAGCTTCCCCAGGGTTATCTGTAGACAGTGCATGAGGCTGAAGGAGGAGAGCGCATGGGGCGGTTTTCCAGCTCCATGGGAATGGCTGTTCAGTGGGGTTGGTGTGGAGAAAGGCTCCCGAAGGCCTGCTGGAAAGCCCACTGCGGGCTGGCACCCTGCACTTGGTCGAGGTGAGGGTCACCCTCCCCAAAGTGAGAAGTCAATCAGTAGCCTACAGCAGCTGGAAGACAACAAGGAGCTTCTGCTTCATGTGATAAGGGGGAAGCAGAGGCTGGCATAATGAACACAGCTGTCCAAGGAAATGGGCTTGCCAGAGCACTCGGATGCCTCTGAGCATCAGGGGATGCAACAGGAGGCAACAGCTCCTGTGGGCAGGTCTTGTGGGCAGTAGACACAAGTCCTCCCACTAGGTGGTTATGCTCAGTTATACTCTCAGTAGCGCTTGCTGTCTGCAACATCCTTCCATTGTTAATTCAGCAACAGCAGCTTTTCATGTAGAACTAATAATTAGCTGAGCTTTTACATGGCTCCTCGGCTGCCTGCACGGTCACATTCATTTTTAAACAAATAATCCTTGACAGAGCCTACAAATGCAGGGGCGCTGGGGAAGGCAGGTGCTGTTGTGCTGAACACGCTGTGCATCAGATGAGCTTTTTCACCCTTGCCAGTGGCTGTGTCTTTTCTCATGTATCAGTTCATTCTTTGTGTTTGTGTCTAGATCCAGAGTGGGCTTCTTACAGACTTGGAATATTCATTTGTTTGAACTGCTCTGGAATCCATCGCAATCTTCCTCAGATCAGCAAGGTCAAATCCCTTCGGCTTGACTTCTGGGAGAACGATCTTATAGAGGTACAGAGGAAAAAGTGGTAATTCACTTGCTTTCTTCCACATTTCATCATAACTTCCTCTGCCTTGCAATTCCTGTTATCCACCATGGACAGAGGAACAAAGCCACACGGAGCCAAGTTAACTCCATGGGTAACTTTAGGGGGGTTTTAATGACTTACTTGATCAAATTACATTGGTGAATGATTGTGTTTCTGACAACCTGCAGCATATATTTTTCTATAGCACACAGTAACTCCTCACTGTGGTTTAGAAGGCCACAGATATTTCCAGATACTATGTTCTATTCAGAAATCAACATACTCTTCTTAAATATTGGCTCAGCCTCTCATTTTTCAATTGAATTGCATTAATAATATAACCACGGTTGATGTCTAGGAAAGTAAGGTACAGGGAGATCATAACTAATTTATTTCCTTATTTTCTTTCGTTCTTTTAATCAGCAGCTGCAATCCCTTGTTCCTTCCCATCTGATTCAGAACTGTAAATACTGAAAAAGGCTCCCACCTAAAAAGTGCAATCTATAGTGCCAAAGGGAATTTGTAGATGTATGTAGAGATGCACTGAGAGTTACAGCAAGACTGAGCAAAAAAGTGCAGTGCTCCCTTTAATACAAGTCTCGGTTTATATTAATGACATGGTGTTGATTTTATAGTTGCATACCTAACCATACCTTCTTTTGTGTTTCAGTTTATGAAGAAGCACGGGAACCTCTGTGCCAAAGCTAAATATGAGGCAAAAGTCCCTCCTTACTATTACATCCCCCAGTTCTGTGATTGCCTGTAAGTCAATGGGGTGTTCACTGTTGCAGTCTTTCACAGCTATTGCTTTCCTCTACAGGTCTCTTTGGTTGACTGGTGAAAATAGAGTAGAGGCAGATCAGCTTTATCCATGTTTTCCTCTTTCAGGGTTTTAAAAGAGCAATGGATTAGAGCTAAATATGAGCGTGAGGAGTTTGTTGCCACCCGAGTCTGCCAAGATCCTTGTTCTGCAGGTAAAAGTTAGGATTGTCAGGGAAAAGGTGTTAGTGTTAAAGCCAGCAGCACGGTGTTCTTTGTGCAACTGTGAAGATCTTTAAGGTTGGCTTGTCGTGTTTGAACTCTTGGATGTGCAGGCCTTGCTTTGACTCTAACTTTGAGAAGAAGATCCTGAGAAAAGGCACCCAGACAAGTGCAAGGGTGTATTCAGATGAGTTCTCTCATTCTCCACTGATTTTTTCATACGAGGTAAAATTTCTTAGCTGGAGAAGAGACTTGATACTCTGTGCCACCTCAGCATTTAGATAAGCAGACCTGCTGTTGTGCTGCCCTTCTCTGACACTTACCTTGGTCCGATATGCAGGCAGCCGGGAAGGATTCCTCTGGAAGCGTGGACGGGAAAACAAGCACTTCCGTAAGAGACGATTTCTCCTATCAGCAAGGGAAGGAGTGATGAAGTACTACACCAAAGAAGTGAGTTCCTCAGTCAGAGTTGGCTGCAGGTAGCTAGTCAACATCCATCCTCAAACCCTGCTCTTCACCAGCAAAACCCGGCATAAATAGCTTTGTCTCTAGTTTTGCAGCTGGTCAGCCTGTGTTTGCAGGAGCCCAGATGTCTTCCCATTAACATATGTGCTATCTTAAGCAATTGCTCTTTTAGATTCAGCACTTTTCCTCATCCTTTATCTTAACCATGCAGCCTCCTTTTGCTTAATGAACAAAGCAAATGGATACTGGCACTTGAACAGCAAGATGAGGAGATCTCTTAGCAGCTGTTATCAAAATATTCTCTCATCAACTACTGCAGCAGCATCCTCAATGTGTCTCCCTTTGGCAGGGGGTGTAGCTAATTGTTCTCCAGCTATGAGGCTGGAGATAGATAGACCCACCTCTTGCAATTCAGACACATCCCTTTCAAATAGCAGCCCAGCATTTGTCAAGGCAAGGGAATCACTCTTTGAAAGTGATTTTACGTAGCACATAATTAAGGCTTAATGTTTTGAGCACATCCAATATTCAGGTATTGTAGGATGTCTGCTTTTTCTTCATACATGTATGAGCTAGTTCTCATACAGCTAAATCTGTCCTCCATTGCCTTCCCTGCGAGCGCTTTAATATAGTGATGTTTTTCATTTCACAGTTTGGACGTCCAAAAGCCATTATCAGCATTGAGAATCTGAATGCAATGTTCCAGACAGATAAAATCCAACATGCTCACGGGCTGCAGATCACATACAGCACAGATGGTCAAAAAAGGAACCTTTTTGTCTATCACGAAAGTGGAAAGGTGAGTACCACAAAGGTTTTTGTGGTACAAAAGTACATCCTTGCACAGAGGCTATAAGAAAGAAGAAAAGCGTTTTGGAGGGGCAGCACTCTTACTTGCTTTTCTTGTCTTTATGTTTGTGTTTGCTGTTTTCCCTAGGAGATTGTTGACTGGTTCAATGCCATTCGGGCAGCACGTTACCATTATCTCAGAACAACCTTCCCAAATGTCCCTGAGCCTGAGGTGAGAACTGAACAGGGCTTGAAGCAGTCTATGCAAACATAGCATGGGGAAACATTTTCTCACTACTGTCAGAGTCAGGTGCTCAAACAGCAGAGTATGGGTCTTGGAATGGCCAGAAGAGGGAGAAAGAAAGGGCACGCTGCATAACATGCAAAAACATTGTCAACTTTTAAGGCCTAAAAGTCTCTATGTGGTCCTTATGAAGTGTAATCTTTTAAAAATATTATGTTCCTTCTTATTTCAGACTTCGCTTTTCTGAGCAGCCAAAAAAACCCCAGACCCCAAAAGCCAAAATTGACGGTGATTAGTTTTGACAGAAACAGAACAGCAAAGCCATCTTGAATGATACGTGCTGTCCTGGTTTGGGCTGGGGTAGACACAGACATTTTTATGTTTGTATTCTTTTAGCTCATACCCAGGATCACAAGAAATTATATCAAAGAAGGATACATGGAGAAAACAGGACCAAAAGTAAGTGCATACTTAGCAGTACACAAACAAGATTATTCCAGATGGAGAGTATTTGATAATTCTGTGATGTTCACTAGTAAATGATTTGCTGAGTGACTGTATGCTTCCTGGGTTGATAAAAGACTTTATATTCAAGCCTGTCATGTTCTTGGGGATCATGTTTTAGTTTGTATGGAAAAGAAGACTAGGAAGGAGAATCCTCCTTGAAGAATAAGCAAGATGGATTAGCTGGCAGTGGACATTGAAAGTCCTGTTGTGCAACACAGAATGGATTGCTGTTATCTGCTAACTGCAGCTCCTGCTAGAACAGAACATCACATGCTGACTCCCCTACTTCCCCGTTTCCCTTAAAGTCTGTAGCACATAAATCACATCTGCCTATAGCAGCAAAGTGTGATTGAGAAATTCTCCACAGTGAAGCCTGTGGTTTGGTTTGGGTTTTTGTAGGAAAGTATTTGGGCCACTACCTCTTGGAACAGGAGAGGGAGATTTCAGGCATGGCGAAGGAGAAGATGAAGATCTGAGGTCTTGTTTGAACAGTGCCACTTCTTGCCTAGGCACAACCCCCAACCAAAACGTTGAAACTGATTGCACATTAGCATCACTGGCCCAGGAATCATTCTGTGCAGTGCTCTCAATTGATCCATTTGCTGCAACTTTCTTAATCTCTATAATTTGATCACTGGTAGAACCAAACTTGCCTGCCTTACCCAAATGATTGTCACTAAATGCACATCTCTAGTGTGAACCCAGGGAGAAGGCGGGATGAGGGCTGCACACAGCAGTGACTCGCCCGTTACCTGTTAGGGGGATGAATTAAACTGAACTCAGTCTCTGAGACATTTAAGCACTCCAGGGATCTGCCTTGACTAGGTGGAACTACCCTTTGAGACTTGGTCTTTAAAAAACTTGTACCATCTCCTTGCAGCAGAAGGAGCCCTTTAAGATGCGCTGGTTCTGCCTGGATTCACAAGAAAGGAACCTGATGTACTTTAAAAAACCACTGGTAAGAGGAGTGTTCTTTGCTATTCCACATGAAGGTGGGTGGGGAGGAAGGGTCTATTCTCGTCCAGCTCTTCCAGTGGCTGCATAAGACTGAAGCAGGCTCAGTCTCAAGAGCTCATCTCCCTTGTCAGTAGATCTCTTTGAAGAGGAGCTGTTTGGATAGCACAGTGTCTGCTGGAGCTAATGGCTGTCTTCTGCTTCCTTCTTTCCAGGATGCATTTGCACAGGGCCAGGTTTCAATTGGAACCATGAATGAGGGATATGAAGTGCGAGCTGGTGTGCCCCAGGGAGTCCGGGAGAAGAAGAAACCAGCGATCACTGTGGTCACGCCAATGAGAGAGTTTGTGTTTATATGTGAGAACGAAAGGGAGCAGAGGGAGTGGATAGATGCCTTAAATGAAGTCATTGCCCAGCCTTTGACTGGATAAGACTAGCACTGAGTTCTGGTGAACTACACTTCTTGGGCTCTGTTTGGCATTGCTCTGTGGCCTCTTTCTGTTGGCAAGGATGGTGCTCAAGGCCCTAGTGACTCTAGTAGAAGGGGCTGCTTCTTCAAAAGCCACAGGCACAGGAAGGGTGGCAACAGAGAAATGGATAAGGGGGAGTGCAGATATTCAGAAATGATCTGTGCCCCTGCAGAACCTTCACTTGAAGTGCCTTCTCTCTTCCTACCCTCTGCTGCTTTTGAGCAGAGGAGGCCTTCCCAGCCTGATGGGGATGAATCATCCAGTGTTGTCTGATGGAAAAAAACACCAAATCAATGGAGATGGTCTGACCCCAGAAGGGCTGGCATGTGTTTCCTTGAGGACTCCTGCAGGTGCTGTTATGTCAGCTCCTCTTTTCTTGCCTTGATCTGATGTCAGAAGGACTCCTGTACATGCTGAAGGACATATCTGACAGTCCAGGCAGTGGCATGTATTCTGCCAGTGACGGGGGGTCATTGGTTGCATGGGTACATAGTGACCGAGTGATCAAGGGGCAAAGGCACCATCTCCTATAAGGATGATGCAGGGGAATCTGTTGGATAGATTTTAGATACCAATTCATGCTGGAGTCACTGGATGTCCTTCTCAGGGAGGAGTAGATTCAGGCAGCTACGTTCCATCTGGCTGTTCCAGACAGGAACGTAGTGGTTTTCAACCAAGTGGGTTCAGTGTCTTTTAGTGTTACATTTTCAGCACTGTAAAAAATGAAAGTCAAGAATTGTGGATGTACTGTAATGGACTTGCTCTAATGACAAACATTCAGTGCTCCTTGCTTTCAACAGTCTCTGTTGCTTGACTTTTTAATGATTTGCAAATCCAGCATGTGAATACCAAATATTTCCAGAGCAACACTACATAGTGCCCCAGCAAACCCAGATGAGTACAGGATGAACATAAGCTAATCTGCCTCACCACCTAAAAAACAGCTAAAGCTTAATGAGCTTGATTAGTCTGAGAATTGAAAGGCAGAAACTGGTTTTGAAAGTGTTATCTCCAATGACTTGCTCGGAGACACTCGATGAATGAGGACGAGCACTGAAGTGGAGGGTACTTCCTGATCAGGTACCATTCAAATCCATTCTGTGCAGGAACTGATGAAGATGTGCACTGATAGGGTACACTGAGTATTTTCTTGCCTCAATACCAAGTCTGAGATTTGGTTCTACCAAGCAGCCAGTCATTCAGATATTTAATTCTTCTTTTCAAATAGCCTTAGTTTGCAAATCAAGAGGAAGTCTTGCAGACTAAGTTTCTGGGGAGGCTTCCACCTTTTGCTGACAGTTGCCAGCCAGTCTTAGATACCCGGAATAGTTCTCTTCTGCAGAAATGAGGAAGTGCTAATACTTGCAGGGATTAGCAAGATTAACTCTTTGGGTTTGGTTTTGTTTCCCTCTTTCTTCTCCCTCTCCCCCCCCCCCCAATAGTGCAGAAGAATAGCTTAAGTGGGATCACCATTCTGCCTGTCTCAGTCAGCTCATCACCCCCCAACTCTGAGCAATCTGCAGCAGTTTTGCTTGTGGATATGTTCCCATGAACTTCCCTGTATTCCCAGTCTCTCCCTGTGCAACATGATTCATTCTAGTTCACATGCTGGTTCAGCAAATCTTTTTAACAAGCTAATCCTGCAGCCCTCGAAATGAATAGCAAAGCACCTCCTTGCTTGTATGAGGAACAATGTCTTTGTTTGCTTTAATGTAAGTTAACTGTTATTTTGAGATGAACTGACTAACCCAGGATGACCTCAGGAGCGCTCTGGCCATCCAGTAGCCAAACTTCACACAGATGGGGCTCTGCAAGTGGTGCTGTGCCATGTTGCTTGCTCCCCAGACCAGCCCTGTCAGCAACTCTGATGGTTACAAAACTGGGAACTTCCCTGTGAAAATGAAATTGTGCAGATAACAGCAACTTTTTTGGAGAGTCAATAAAAGTCATGGCCGGGTCATGGATCACTCTGCGGCGCGTGGCTACAGCCATGGCTACAGTTCATGTCTGGAGTCAACCCGAATCCTCCGATCAGGTTGTCGGCAGAGGAAGAGCTGGGCTGGCACCGGGTTTTCTGGCTGGAGCAGGGCTGCCCGGTAGCGGTGGAACCCAGAGGTCTCCAGCGCAGCAGGTACCGGGGCAGAGCCCGCCCGCCCGGCGCTCGCCCGCAGCACGGGAAGAGGCGCTGGTGAAACCGAAAGTCCGCGGCCGCTCGGCTGCGCTCCGCCCCGGGCCGGGCCATGGCGGCCGCGGTGCCCCTGGGGCAGCTGCTGCGTGCGGTGGAGCTGAGCTGCGCCTGCTGCCTGCAGCACTTCGCGGACCCGGTGCGGCTCCCGGGCTGCGGCCACAGCTTCTGCCGGCCCTGCATCCTCCAGTACTGCAAGGGGAAGCAGCGCGCCGCCTGCCCGCTCTGCCGGGAGGGCTTCGAGCTGAAGGACCTGCGGCCCAACCGGGAGCTGGCCGCTTTGGTGCACCTGGTCCGGCAAGAGGTAAAGGAGGAAGAGTTGGAAGGACAGGATGAACCGAAGCCCTCCGCAGCTGTTGCCTGCAACGATCACAGCTCGGCGGGACGGCGACATGGGGACAAGGTAGGGACGGAGGCAGCGCGGGCCTCCTCCCCGGGACACCCTGGGACAACCCATGCTGTCGTGAACATGGGGACAGGGAGACATGTCTCAGGGAACTTTATCTTTTCGCTCCTCACCCCGGATGCTTTGCATTTCCTGTGCTAATATTAGCGCTGTCGTAACAATATCATGTATGTTGAGCAGACGGGTTTAGCTAAAGCAGTGTTTAAGCGGCATTTGATACACTGAGGACCGCAGAGCTGAATTGAAAGAACTAATAGCTGTGTGCGTGCAGCTGATGTACAATAGTAATAGTTAACTGTGCTGGGTGTTAGTTATTGCATCAGCATAGCATTGGAGACTGCTGAAAGGACACATAACATTATTATACAGTGCTACAGCTCCACCCAGCTGAATGGCACAAAATGGGACTGGTTCATTACCTGGATCTCTGCTTGAAATAATTCCCAAACCTGAAAGAGATGAGAAAAACCTGTTGACTCTCATTATTTTAGCACATATGTATCTAAAACATAATCTTCAGTCTCTGCAGTCTGAAGCTTAATTATATTTGAACATGTCATTGGTGACTGTTGCATATTGACTTTATTGTTACGATTTCCCCTCACAATTAGTTGTCTTCAGGCCCCTCAACCAGTCCAGTGTTTAACTATGATGTAGCGGTTTTTATTATCCTGCTGCTTAACATAGACATGCTTTCTTTGAGAGGGGTATATGGATAAATGGTCCAATGTGTCCCTTTAAAGGAGGAAGAGATACAGGACATCTCGAAGGAACTGGAAATGACTATAGAGACCATCCACCTCTTGAGAGAAGAGCTCACTAAAACAAAGGTACACATTGTACGTTCATTACCTGCAGTTAGCTTTTGTTTCCACTGCCTCCTGGAGAGGCTGACTCCATTGCAGTCTTTCAGCCCAGAGCAGGAATCTGCCTTTCTGTTTCCTTCTTTTGCTGTCACACCTCTTTTGTTATTGATGAGGATGAGCAATGGCACCAGCTGCATTAACTGCTGCATTGGCTGGCACAAAGGCTGCTGGAATTGTACATGTTGCCTTTTCCTGCCTACCCCAGGAGTAACCTGAATGTTTCCAGTGCTGTTAGATGCAAAATGCAAATCATAAAGGGGGAACATTGATTTTTATGAGCTGTCTAGCCAAGACTGCTGGCCATAAAATAGTCAAAATCCTTAACATGCCCAAAATCTGATTTCAGGTAGTGCAGGATAGCGTCAAATATATTTTATTCCTTTGAATAAAGGTGGCTGTTTCTGCTCTGCAAGGGTCAGTCAAAGAGCATGTTAAGTGGGGCAGTAGTTTCTCATATTCCACACTTCTATCCTAACGAAACAATGAACTCCATGTTTTCTGCCTTTCAGGAGTATACATCTCAGATCAAAAGCCAGATTATGAGACATTTCAGTTGCATGAAGGAATATGTTGAAAGACAGGAGAGACACACACTGGTGTTCATTGAACAAGAGCAAAAAACAGCTGAACAGAAAATTGAAGAGACTATTCAGCAGCTCTGCATTGAAGTGAACAGGCTCACAGACATCACAGCCGAAACAGTAAGTGATGAAGTGGCAGAATATGAGTAGAAACTTAGGCTAAATGTCTTGGATAGCTGAATATGTACAGAGCACTTTGAGGTCCCCACTGCACTATTCTCACTAGAGACAGTGATCCGCAGACATTGCTGTTACCAGGGAGAGTTTGGAGTGAGATATTTAGAGGGAAAAAGTACTAAAAAAGACATAGTCTGGGAATGCAATCCAGAACTAGATTTGTTCCAAGGATATTGGTAAGCTAGAGTGAAGTAAGGACTGCATGGCTTAAATCCAGTCCTGAGTCAAATCTAAGGTTAACATAAGATCCTTTATTATCTTCTTATTTTCCAGAATAAGTATATACATATATTAAAGATCTCACAAAGTTAAGTACTCTCTAACAATTTCTGGGGAAAATATGTCAAGGCCTCTCAAAAGAGGCAGTTAAAACACTTTAAAGTTTGCAGAGCCCGTTTTGATGTTGAAAACAAAACCACCCATGATGCAGATTAGCTAGCAGGAATTTGGAGTGGGGCTCGCTGCGTGTGACAGTGCCAGGAGACAGAAGTGGACTTCCCAGGCCAAGGTACAAGGTCTTACATTGGAATTCATCTGGTGTAACTACGTATTTGTGTGTGGTCCAGAGTTCTGCTGTAGACAGTAAAGAGAAATGGGAACTTTGAGAGCATGAGTCATCTGGCCTGCTTGAGTCTCCTACCTGCAAATGAGACTAATCCAGCCTTCAGAAGGCCTGTTTCTTTTTGGAGGCTGTAAAGGCAGACTAAGAGAAAAAGCTCAGATGTGAATTTCCACAATTCCTAAATTTAGGCAAATAAGGCTTATCCTTTTGTAGGTATTTTATCCTAGATCTCATACTAATACATGTTAAAACTTTTGGTTTGTATTCTGGAACAAGAAGGAAGTTTAACAAGAGAAAGTTTGCGTACACATATGTATACTTAAGGAAATTGTAAAACATATATATACATATATATAAGAAAAATGATTTCCATTCTTAGTTTTCTTGGGGAAAACAAAGTATTTCATTTTTCATTAAGAATAAACTATCCTTTCTTATTTTCTGTAAGATTTCAGGTTAGTTCTCAGATAACTATACTATAAAGGAAGCTCTTGATACAAAGAATAAGATTTTTGAGGGATAACTGCTGTTCTTCCACTCTGGCTTTATAGTATAATCTGATATGCTAGGTGAAATAACTGCTGTTGTTTACACCTTCCCCTTGATTCTTTTATGTCATTACTAGAGCACCCTACCTGAGAGACATAGGTACAGAGATTTGCCTTCAATAATGGATAAAATTACACTTGATGAGAAACTTAATGTTGTCAAAAGTGCTGTAGAAGTTCTTAAGAGAAAGTTGGAAATTTTGCTTTTGGAGAAATACCCTGAGCAGTTCTCACCAGGTGAGTTTTCCTTAGTTTGAAATCTCTTTCTTAGAGGGAGTGGATCTATCAGAGTCCTTCAGAGAAAGCAGCTCTGCATCTGTGTGATTATTATAAAACCCCTTGCAGCTTTGGAGACAGCATCATTACTTTATACTTTCATGGGAGCCCAACAGGAAAGAACTGACTGACATGCAGATCAGTAGTGGAGAATGAGACATAATCTATTTAAATATTTTTCTTCTAAACATAGAGTAATGTAACAGCAAAGTCTTTGCTAAAAGCAGACATAAAATTCCCTCCCACAGAAAGCTGTGACTAAGCAAAGCTTTACATCAGGTGTGGCCTTTGCTGTGGAGCTCTTCTCCCAGCACTATCTGTCTGCTGGAGAAAGACCACTAAGTGTTTTTGAGAGCAACTCAAGACTGACCAAAAATCCCACTGCCACCAAGGGGCAATCCTCCCCTTCCTACCCTTTCCAATACTCCCTGCCTTTTCCAAGCACTGATTCTCAAAAAAACCCCACAGATTCTTACTCATATTTTTAACTCAGAGTTTTTCTTATCTCAGTCATTTCAGCAACTGAGTTTACAGCTTTGCTCCACAACCATTTTTCAGTAGCAAACCTGAGGAATCAGAAAGCAGAGGTGTGGGGCAGGAACTCTTGAGGACAGCTTTCATGATGAAGCCAATGTATTATGTAACTATACCAGAAAAGCTCTGCAAATGAGTATTGTACACTATAATGTCACAGAAAATTAGAAATGGCCTTTGAAGCTTTAGGGCTGAATGTCAGGCTTTTCAGTCAGAGTTGAGTAAATAATGACTTTGCACATGCAAGTAACACAAGAAATTCATGATACTCAGAAATAAATGAACACTTAAAACTTTTATGACAGAAACTGGCTTATGTGCATAGGAAAATCCAACTGATTTGCCCTTCTAACTTTTCTGACTACTCCATTCTGACCACACTCAGGATAGCAGTGTACAGTGTTTTGTTGATTATGGATAAAAATAATTTATAGTTATTTTATAGAATCAAAAAAGCAACTCATTGTTTTGTACTTTGACCATTAGCTAGGCTATTTAATATATATTTTCCTTTAGAAGCATGAATATTTCCTATTTACATTTTGAAGAAGTGCCTTAACACTTCAATTTTTCCGTATGTAGTGCAACCACCAGACTTGTCTCGAGAGACAAGTGCCTGCTCCTTATCTCCAGAGTCTGCAGCTAAAAGTCCAGAACCAGTGAATTCAAGCCAGTTTTCCCAGTGTAAGTATGCAAGTCAGCATGACTGTTCCATAACAATATTCAAGTGACTGTGAGACTGTGGATTTGCTGAAGAAAACTGCGCTTATAAACATCAGCAGGAGATCTGGCTGTTTACCTGAAGCATAGAAACACAATGAGGTTGCCACAAATGAATCAGTGACTGTAGCATAAGGCAATATTATACCTGCCTGCATATGCAAGATAAAAAGGATAAGAAACTTGCTTCCTGGAGGTATATAAGCTGTGTTGTAGATTATGCTGGCTGCAGAGTCTGAGTTGGTAACACGGGCAGTTACTGCACCTTACTGCTCTTTACTGTGTTAAGCTGTGATGACTCCAGTTGTCTGAATTCTGCATCATTTTTACAGAAATGTTTTTACAGTCAACACACAGTAGTGCAGCTGTAGCTTAAAACACAAAACAAATGGTTTTGCTGATAAAATATGCAAGAACATGTCCCAGTGAACAGATGACTGTAAGTTTTATTAAGCATCCCAGTTATTATTGGCAAAAGGGTCATCTTTTTATAAGATTGTGGGTAGTGCCTCCACCCTCCAACTGGAGTGGATGAGTCCATCATGGATGTTTACACAATTGTGCCTGTTAAATGTTTCAGTATGCTCAGGATACAGTTGTTAGTATTTGGATGATGATTCTTGCTGGTTTTCAGTATTGAACTTTGATTAATGTGTACTATATAATCATTGTTTTTCATTTCTGTTCTCGAGTAGAGATGCACATCCACTGTCATTTAGAATGCATGTAAATAGAGGGGATCTGCCTTCCTGTTGCCTGTAAGTGAGAATATTTTCCTTTCTCTCTTCTAGGGGCAGATGATGTGACTTTTGATCTCAGAAGAGTCTATGAGCGCTTAGCAATCACAGACCAGAACAGGAAAGTCATGGTTTCCAGCCACCCAGCTGACTATGGACCATCGCCCAATAGATTCTGCATCAGCCAAGTGATGTGTTCACAGAGCTTCTCTACTGGGTGCCACTACTGGGAAGTAATTACCAAGGACAGTGATGGATGGGCTGTTGGAGTTGCTCATAAAATGATTGGTAAAAGGGAAAAATTAGGAAGAACGGAGCATTCCTGGTGTGTGGAATGGCTAGGTCCCAGAAAGCAGCTGTCAGCATGGCATAGGAATCAAGAAACGTTATTACACAAGGATAAACCACTGAAAGTTGGAGTTTTCCTGGAGCTACAGAAGAAGACTGTGTCATTTTACTCCATCACTGACAAAGAAACGCTTTTGCATACTTTTGAAATGGGTACCTCAAATCCTCTTTACCCGGCTTTCTGGCTATATGGCCTAGAAATAAATGGATCTTTAACTATAAGTCACACAAACAGGACATAAAAACCTGTTCAGAAAAGTGACAGTTTTACCTCTTACTGCAGAGCTTCTCTACAGGCTTCAATGTTTAGCACAGGAATTTACCAAGGAGTGTGTAGCCACCGAGGTTCTGCTGGGAATTAGCAACTGATCCATTCTCTGCTCTGTTCTTCTTCATGCTGTGCTCAGATCTAACGATACTTCATCAAAACAGTTCCAGTGTATGCTAAAAGTAGTAACCATCCCTGTGGGAGCCAAGTGGATTTCTTAAGCAGCTTTAAGTACTCCCAGGATATTTCTAGGAAGGAATGCACCAAGAAAGCTCTGAGGCTGAGAATAAGCTCTTCCCATGGACTTTGTTTTCCTACATTGATCCAAATAAATTACAGGAGAACAAACGATGCTATGGCATTCTGTCAAGTGTGCTTTCTTTAGAAAGATCTGATTAAGGAATGCTGAAAGGAAAGACTGATATTGATCTCATGCATGAAAATCTTTCTCTTTAGGGGTAGGTACTAAACTCCAGGAAACATGCTTTGTATTTGAGGACCTGACATTCCAGGGAGATGTCCCAGAACAACATTGTCTCACTAGCATTTTTTTTTAGCCCTGCTCACGCCAAAAGGTTGTCAGTCCTGGTGGCGGTGTGACCACGGGAATGATCACACCACCATTGAAGCAGATGTTTTCAAATGTGTTTGTACCAGCTAATATATCATGTTACTGCATTTTTACAGAGCCAGCAACCAGCGCTGTGTCATGGAAAGGACAATCTTTTCTTGCCAGAGAGCCTGAGGAATCAAGAGGTTCTATGACTTTCCTTGCCAGCATACAGCAATGTTTCTGCCGTGGTTTGTCACACCTTCCTAGCTGTAGGGAGATCCTGCAAAACCTCCTGGCAGTTGAACTTCTGAGAGGACCACTGCTTCATGCAGGCAAACTGAGAAGAGTTCCCAGGAAGCAAAAGCTTTTTCAGAAGAAATTCAGCATTCCAGAACAAAATAAGGATTTTAATGTGAATAAAGCATGGTGGGATTCATCTAGCTCATTTAACCAAGTCTTTTTAAGTCATTGACAGAACTACTGGTAATCTTCAAGGTTACCCTCCTTTGCTGTCCCTGAACACTCTGAAAGCACTTTGGACTAAATACTCATTGATGAGGTCCCGGAGGTGTGTGTATCAGCTTCTGCAGGACCAGGGTGTAGCTCTGCCATCAGCGTAATGCATTGCTCATGCCGCTGCCTCTTGTAGCACCGAGGTGGCTTTTTCTCCATCTGGAACCAGAACAGCGGCAGCGCAGTGGGCTCACTGGGCACCTCTCGTTTTCCACATACAAGCTGCGCCAGGAGTAGCAATTTGTGACGGTTTGGCTCATAAACTACCCCCAGTTTGAAAGGGGATGCGTTGCCTCACTGATGCGTTCCCGCGCGTCGGGCGCACTGACTTGGCCGGCGCAGCTCTGCAGCCAGCACCGTTTCATCACGGTGCGTGAAATCTGCTCCTTAACGGCAGAAACCCGTTAAGGAGCGATGGTGCCAGGGAAGCACGGAGCAGCGCTCCCCTGCGCGGGGACCTGCGCCCGGTTCAGCCCTGAGGGAAGCGGCGACCATCCATCGCCTCAGGGCGGCGCGCGGCCGCGGGCTCCCC
>JANHGB010010906.1:0-28633 GCA_026283785.1 Coracopsis vasa
AAAGTATCATTCCTGATCTCTGTTCCAAAATGGCAAACATTAATCTGCTTTGGCATTGGATTTGGTGTAGAGGGATCAAGTCAGTTACACTTGTATGAAGAACAACATCAAATAACCCTGGCTTCGCTGCATTTCCTGTAGTAGATTTACTCCAGCTCTGTATAGACTTCAACAGAGGAACAAATGACTCTTGTTGAGTTGACCACAACTGGTTCCATATGCAAGAAACAAAATCCCGCCTTTAAAATAGAAATAAATTAAAGATAAATAAAATAATTTTTAAAAACCCAACCCAACCCAAACCAAACAAACAAACAAAACCCAAAAACACAACACACTTTATTGCCTTTCATCCTGGACTCTCGTGTATTTGGGCTTACTTCCAATAGCAAGACCAGCACGTTGTTTTAATCAAGTGCAGTTATTGACAAATAGGTTAATTCAATGGTGAGCCATTAAAATGGGGGGACTGAGGAGGAGGCTGAGCATATGACAAAAAAAGAGCTCAGGGGGTGATGGGTTTGTTTATCCTGGAACAGAAAGGGTTGGGGGAGGCTCTAACTGCGTTATTCTGCTGCCCAGAGGTGCTGGAGAGCTAAAGGAGGTAATTTCAGTAAACAGAAACTTTATTAAATCCTAAAATTCTTTGTAGGCAGAGGAACAGGGGCTCTCACTGGGGTTACGCAGTACTGAGAATTAGCATATGCCTGTGTTCTGGTAATACCTGTTTACTGCTAGAAGAAAGCCTGCTTAAGCAACGTTCATCACATATTCCACCCTCATTAAATACCAGGGGTTTTCAGTATTCTTGCAGTTTCTGAACATGTATTGCAGCCTCGGAGCTGCTGTCCTGACAGTGGGTGGCAAAAAATAAAAAGCTTCAAGTTAGAATCCCAAGTTTCATGGGAACTGTAAATGTCTCAATGAATTTCAGTAGATCTTTAAGCAAGCAAAGTGAAAGACTGCTCCAGCTCCTCTGTGTAATCAATTTCAACATTTATGACTCAGACTATGAAACACGCAACGCTGAATCATTCACCCTCGGCCAAGAAGGAAAAGAAGGCTGTGTACCTCACCACAATCTGAGTAATTATTGCAGGACAGTGGTGGTAGGTTGAACTTCTAAAAATCCCGTTAGTGTAAATCAACTGAAAGTAGCAAAACATGACAGGCTTTGGGGCATACTCCATTTCATAGTTTGTTTTGGGGTTTTTTTGATTGCACTTTTCTCAAAGCACAGGAAAAGCTGAAGTGAAAATACATCCAATTGTGTTGAATCAATATGATGTAACATGGTAGCTTATTTCAGATTCTTTTGATGTTTGGCACACAAGGCTGTCGGGTTTAAAGGACAGGCAGGGTCACAGCCTCTCCAGCTCCTAGGCCTTTGCTATGGATGCCTGAAGTGGTCATCATTTGACACCTTCACAGTAGCCTACAAAACTCAGCACATGATCTAAGCCCACTTTGTGAATATTGGTTGACATTTTTGCAGAAAGATCATGCCCTCAGCCAACTTTTTGGCAGTTTGATGAGCTCTGAGTAACCCAGACCTGGTACCAACATTGCATGAAAAGAAGTTATGGGGGAAAAGTGGTTTTCAGCCAAATAAGTAACTGAATCAGGTATGAGACCATTTCACCCGATCTGTAAGGTCAGTGTAACGCTTGTACATATTGGCTCAATCCAGAAAGCATCAGTTTTATCATAGTGATTGTTGGACAAAATCACTGATTTTCTTTTTCCCCCAACATTTGAGTCTAGCAGTCAAAAAGCCTGAGGAAAGGGTCGTGCCAAGTCTATATGCTCAGCAAGAAGTTGCCCAGGTAATTACCTGAGTGAAATGTCCTACTTCTAGCTTCAAGCTTCAGGGAGAAGCCTTCCTGCTGGAACCTGGTCCTGGCTCTGCCCTGGGGACACTTCCAAGGTGCATTCCTTCAAGGAGCTGAGTATGGCTTGCTGGGTGTGTCAGATGTGCACCTTTCCCATAGCAGTGGGTGGTTACAGCCTTTGCATAAAAAGCAGGAGATTTACATTCGGTTCCCTTCTCAACCTGAGAGAATTCAAATCCACACGTCCTATTTTCAAGGCAACCTCTTATCCTGGAAGAACACCCTTCCCCTCTCCTCTTGAATGTGTGCCATCAAGCCAAAATTAATTAAAAGCATGAATACAAGGAAGCAAAAAAGCTGCAGGACTGTAAGCTAATGCTTAGGGCACTCATGAGGAAGGGGAGTTGTGAGCTGTGGTTCCTGCTCCTAAGATGAGTTGCATTTGGCAATTAAACAGTAATATATGCAAGCATTTCTGGCAGCAGAGAGAGTAACCAGAATTCTCTGCTTGCACTGGAGTGCCCTGAGTATGGCAAGTGCTTCCTTAAGCAGTGTTAAGGCTTCAGGTGGTGGGATGAGGAGTATTGCCTCATGGAGGATGAAGCTATCACCTAGTGACAAAGACATCCTACTCAGAATCACAGCTTTCTTGCCCACAGGCAGAAGCAGCTAAGCATCAGACTTGTAATGAATTAAGAGGACCCGACCTCGTCCTCTGTTCTACAAGACAGGCATCACCATGGTATCTGTCTGCATCTGGCAGACAAGCACCACCATGATATCTGTTTGGGTGTAGAGCAGGTTGAAGCAGAGCTGAATGCTGAGCTTCTCTGCTCTGTCTGAGCTGAGACAGTTCTGGATGCACAAAGTGGTGCAGGTCAGGGCATCTGGGCGTTGTGAAGTGGAAGTGAAGTAAGTATCTGTCAAATTGAGTTCTCTCCAGTGCTAGGAGGCAACCAAGCAAAGAGAGCCTGGGATCAGGTACTTGAGTCTTGCATTAGTCATTCTTGATGTTGCCTTGTATCCTTTTTTCTCTTTTCCATTGCTCACACACATGCACCCCACAGGTCTGTTGGTCTGAATTTGCCTTTGCAAGGACCCCAATGTTTCTCTGAAAGGAGGAGCATTTCAAGGGGTTAGGTATTATTAGTGCAACTAAGCATAAGAAATGCCCTCCAATATAAGGAAAAGCTAATTTTATACCTGCTTCCAATTTCCCCATTAATCTAAGGGTTGTCTGTTCAAGAAGGTTCTGATGACAGTGCTGTTCATTTTAGTACTTAGTGATACTAGTTGCTTTTGAGGATATGTAAGTTTGGCTGTAATGACTTTTTAGTCTGGACATGCTCAGCCAGGACTTGTTACTGGAAGCGGGATCAGCATTGGCTCTTCCCTGCTGCATTGGCAGGCATTCCCCGTCACCAATGTCTGTTTTCTTTGCTGCTGGAGCCAGAGAGAGGAGGTTGAAATGAAACTTAGGATTGGCAAGGAAAGAGCGAGGTGTAAAAATGTGAATCTCAGCATTCTAATCACAACTATGGTTATAATTAGTGATACGGTGAGGATAAAATATGCAGCATGCCTGAGGGACCTATATATTCAACTGCTCCTAGATTGCTATCTGACAAGTTAATTAACCACAACAATGTTGAAATACATACACAGAGTGATTGCTTGGGACTGGACTCACTGTTCTCTCATCATAGTGACACGGAGAGAGCAGAAAGAAACTTAAGGGAGTGAAGAAAGCAGTGAAATGAGGGAAGTATTTCTCAACCAGAATGCAGGAGCACTGTCTAGTAAACCTGCATTACAACTGATGTTAAAGATGAGTGTGCTCCCTCCCAACCACAGTCTGGACTCAGAGCATGCTTAGAGAACTCAAGCCACATGGAGGAAGAGGAAAGAAGTTTTACTCTATGGCAAGCCAGCTTCAAAATAAATGTTTAATAAAGACCTTTCCTGGTTTTAAGGAGGTTTCTTTTCTTGTACCTCTGTTTTTTAATGTCTTCCTTTCATTTCTTTTGCCCAAGAGTGGGCACTTCTGAGTCACCGGGCTTTCTGTGGATGTAAGCAGTGGAATGATGACAGAGCATTTCCTTAGGGTAAGCAGAACAAGCCTCCAAATTTGGCTAAGCGAGAAAATATCTTGCTCAGCGGTAGGTGCTTGGGTACGCAGTGCTGAGTAACTGTGCTTGGATACCTCGCTATTGTTTCGTGTGTGCTGACAGATTCTGGTGCAGAGGAGTGAAATCCTTTATCCAAAGAAGAAAAATGCAGAGGTGGCCGTAAATGGCAATTTCTGTCTCGTGAAACGCTGATGTCTCAGCGTTTGTTCTTGTCTTGTCTGCTTGGGACAGAGAGGTGAAACTGCTTTTTTTGACCCGTAGAAGATGCCAGTCAAATGTCAGGTGGGTTTCTGTACTGAGTAATCTATAAGGACTTGGCAGAGCACCTTGGCAGTGCTTCAGTGGTGCTCTGCCACACAAGTGGTCTACACTTGCTCACACTTTGATCTCTTTGCAGAGTGTACTGTGATCCCTCTCTCTGTTGCTCCAATGGAGATGGACTGCTCCAAGATCTATAAGTTCAAATAAGTGAGTCTGTCTATTTACTCAAACATGGGAATTTGAACTGGCAACCATAACTCATGCAGGGAAGTTGCCACTGTTGAAACCACATGACTAGTTATTAAAAAATTGCAAGTGAAATAGGAGGCCTTGTAAGTAAATTGTAGATCCTAGTCAGACCCAGCTTCTTTCCTGTCACAGGTAGAGCTTGACGTGTGGTTTGTTGGTAGAGGCAATGCACATCTGTAGGAGATGGCACATCATAGATATCCATCATAATTTTCCTTGAATTGTGTATAGACATTCATTAGAAGGGGTTTTTAAAGTACCTTTCAAAATTGCACTTCTTTTCTGCTTTATTAGCTCTAGAGGTGCTCGGTCTAGTGCACCTGTTGTGTATCTTGTATTTTTACTAATAAAGGAGCTGCTTATAGTAACCAGCATGTTTGTGGTGGAGCCTCTTTTCTGCATGTGAATGTCAGGGCTGCCTTCATTTCCTGAATAATTGATGAGCAAATGAGAGAATCTCCTCCAAACTGAGATTTAATTGTAGCCAAACTTTAGGGAGCCCCAATGATGATAAGCAACCCACCTCATAAAAATGCAAGTTGAATAAGCTTGTGCTTTCGTCTGCTCAGAGATACACATCTCTGTTTAAACAAGATCTTTTCAATCGCACTGTTTATTTACCCAAGAGCACCACAGCGTGTTCTCCTACCCTCACCACAATTCCTTGTTCTCTGTAAAGCCACTAACACCCTCTTCCAGGAAGAAATCTGGAAGGTCGGCACAGAGCGGGATTAGGAAGCCAATGGAGCCATACTTGATTATTGCAGGCAGTAGGAAAAGGTTCTTTGCAAAAGTATGAAATGTCTCTGTTTTGGGTAGATGTTCATAATTATTGAGAGAAAACAGTGAGATTTGGTAGATGTAGCCAAGTGTTCATTTTCATTTTAATATACTGGGTATTTCTGATTGAATTAGAAAAGCCTACAATGCTAATAGGCCAAAATGAAGTTCTGGTGCAAAAGCCACATCTTGCAGTCCTTAATCAAGCAAATCTCTTGATAATTCGGATGGAAATCTTGCTGTAGGAAGGATCATTTTTTGGCAATGGAATGGAAGAGCTGCAGCAAAACATGAATAATTTTGTTATGATTTACTTTCTTCTTTGTAAATGGCTTTTTTCTTATTTGTGTTTGTAACAAGAAATCTCCTCCTTTGTGCACAGCCACAGAGCCTGCTTTAAAACCCAGAAACTGTTATTGGCCTGTTTTCAGCTGCTTCTCTTGACATCAGCAGGGAGATATGGTTCTCCCTAAAATGCATTAAAGTAGTGGATATGAATGTTATAAATACATCAAGAAATAAAGGCATTTCTTCAAAATACGTGAGCAGCAGCTCCTACCTCAGCAGACACTCAGCAATAGGCAGAAGCATGGCTGTTTGCATAGATGCCCTTCTGAGCCGTTGATTCTGTTCCAAAGCACAGCTATTATTTCTAAAGGATTCAGTCATATCAGGTTAAATCTAAACAAAGGAAGGGCCTGACAAGTCAAACCAAGAAGCAACATCATTTTACTGCAGAGTCAAAAGTAACTCAAATATTTGCTATAATTTTATATTCCCTGTGCAGAAAAAATGCTTACTATTCAGTCATGATGGCTGCTTTTTCTTTTTTCCCTCACTGTGCTTTCATGTTGAAGTTGATGCAGAGGGTAACCCAGGACACCAGGAAGAAGCTTTTCTCGTAACATGAGATTTTCATGCAGCACGCATATGAGCAAAGCATTTGTGTGCAACTCAGCACAAATAATCCTGCAAAGACGATCATACTTTGTTACTGATGGAAAGATGATACTGCTCCTCAGCCGCACAGAAGCAGCTCTCCTGATGGTTTGCATTAGTTCATATAGAAGGCATCCGGGCTATGTCGCTAGCAAACAGCTCTGCCTTATTAGGATGAGGTAGTTTTCTTCTCAGAGTCTGCGCTCTCCTGGTTCTCAGGAGCCCGATGAATGGGTAGATACTGATCTGACTCTCACTTTTTTCATGCCAAATTGATTATACTGTTTCGACATAAAATAGATCCCTTTCCTCAAGCTATATATTGGCATTTCTTTGAGTCTAAATATGTACTTTTCTATCTTTGGGAAGGCATAGATTGTGTTCATCGCCATCTGTGGGTGAAAGCTAAATTCTTCACATGTTTAGGTCCACAAACAATCCTAAAGATGTCTGTGCAAGAGGGAGGATTTTTATCTGAACCTCTTCCCTCCTCAGTCTGTCAGCAGTGGATTTTTCATGTGGAAGCTTCATGAGGAGCTGGCCTAATATTATTAAGCAGTTATTGTTAAGACTACTTGGCCCAGTCAGCACTGGAGCTTGAATGACACTGCAAAGTAAACAGGGATATAAAACATTAGGCACTGCAACTTTAGCATTAGGCACATGTCTCTTTTTTTACACCAATAAATTCTATGCTTAAAAAAGCTGCAGCAGCAGAATAAATAGCTTCAAGAGGATTAATTCCAGTCTCTCTCTTCCCTATGGAAAATTAACACGATAAACATGAATCCCTGCAAAATTGGTGAAGGTGTTGGCCGCCACTTGCAGATGCTGAAGCTACACTTAAAATGTCTGTTTGCAGGGCAGCTGGTCACTTGCACCCTTCTGGAGCATCTGGGGAGCAAAAACCTTGCCCATGAGTCTGACCATGGGGTGGCTCAGCCCACAGTCAGATGGTCAGTTACTGGGAACTAAGAAAATAGTGCTGTTGAACTTGACTCTGATTTCCACCATTTGATGTAGTCTGGCCCAAAATGTTCAGGCAAGAAGTTATCCTGGTATTTGCCTCCAGCTTCAAATACATAGTTTTGCTGAAGCTGGCAAATTACTTTTGTTTGTTCTCTGGTCTATTTCTGCAAACAAAGCAGGACTTTCTGAATACCCAGAAAGCAACCAACAATACTGTTCCAAAATAGACCTAAGGAGGTAACTTCTGCTTTTAGAAAAAGAAGTCCAACACAAGGCCACATGACTACTTTGAACATTTTGTGAAGCTACATTTGTCAGGGATCGATCTTTCCAGTACTAAGTGTAGACTTTCACAGCACCACCTTAGGAGTGGCTCTGGGGTCAGCAGTGAGGAGGGCAAGATTTGGACTGCATTGAGTCCCACTCATTTTGTATAATTCACAAAATAATACTCAATCGCACAATGCTGACAGCTTCCCCAAGTGTTTTAGAAATTCTTTCTGTTGCCTAAATTGCCGTTGCAGCCATAACTAACTAACAAAATAGCTGAATAAATAAAGAAAACTCCTATTGTTTCTCTGTCAGAGGTCCGAGTAACTGCTCTGGGGGAACCCATCACTGCTATAACTTTTCATTTCTTCTTCTGCAATAAACTGTTAACTCCAGAAGGAAGATATTACTCTTCTAGACTCTCATTCCAATAGGAGATTAATTTCTCCCAAGGATTTCTATCAGTTCTCTTATCTGTATTTTTCTCTGACTTTCAGCTTTTGTTTCTGTAAGTTTCCCCAGGGACATCCCCCAATACTTCCTGCTCTAGACTCACCAAAGCCAAAGAGCACTGCAGCTACACCCATCACTTCCTCAGACAGATTCCTGAGAGAATGCATAATCACCCCTTCTTTTTGGTTTTCTTTTTCTTTTGGCTTGCTGTAACATGTCTAAGTTTTACAGGCATTAGACCTTTTAAAACTTGCTAAATTTATGCCATTAGAGATGAACAGTATAGAAGAACTTTAAATTGCATCTATTATGTTGCTCTCTGCTAAATAGAATGTAATGCTTCTCACCTCACTGGTTCCCCTTTGTATCAGGACGTACTTTTAATTAATATAAGTTGAAAGAAGGCCTCAAGCAGAGGTGTTGTCTTGTAAATCATTGAACTTTTGGGTCTCTATCTGCAGAAAAAAGACAGGTTTAGACTATTACGTTTGTACAGAGCCTCACTACCTCCTTTCTCAAGAATTATAGCCTTCAGCAAGAAAGAAATGTGCAGAGGGTGTGGAAAAAGAGAAGGAAATCAGAGGTGAAACATAATGCTGACCTGGGTAATGTACCATTTCTTTCAATATACATGTTTTTATCAGCTACTAAAGCTTCTTTCTCCATTGCAAAATACTTGCAGTAGCAGCGTCACTGCTGTGACAAAATTCTGCTTCCAGTTAAATTTGTAACACTAACAAGAGTGCCTTGTAGCCATTTTTACAATGATACCTGCTTGAGATAAGCTTGAAAACTGTCTAACATTTCATCCTTCTTACAGACCATTTCTTGGAATTTCTCTATGAAAGCAGAGTGTTGGTTTTCAGTTCCTCGTTGTGGGTTTTCCCTTAACTGTGTAAGGGAGAAAGGGCATTTTTCTTTTTTAATCCTCTGTGGTTGGAAAACTGTTTCAGTTTGAGAACGTCCATGTCTGGTCTGAAAAGAACAGTTTATAATCAGGGAACCTGAAGACATCTCAAACAGTTGCTAAAGTTTAAATGACTTAGAAAGAGTCAGCATAGATCCACTATAAAGTGTGTTCCATCTGGCACTTGCCTTCTTCAGCCTTGAAAAGAATTTGAAAAGGATATTCCCTCATGGTTCTAATGGAGCTGTGCACAAACTGCATCAGGGAAAGCGTTCTATAAATTACAGGGTTTGGGGTTTGTTTGGGTGTGTTGGTTGGTTGGCTTTACTGTAAATAGGTTTGCATCAAATCTTGCTTCCATTCGTTTTAATGAAAGTAATAGTTGCTAGAGTTGACCAAATGACAGTAGTATAATTCCTACCATAACAGAAGTCAAGCATTAGAAAATATAAACATTAAAATCGAGGGGTCACTGAATAACAGAGATATTTAGCATACGATAGGTTGTGATCCTATCTGTTCACTTTTGCACAAAGCACCCAGATTCTCTAAATTCTATTTCTGATAACCTTATTGTCACCTGGCAACTTGGAAGGTTTCCCAAACAAAGGCTTTCAGATTTAGAAACACCTCCAGAATGGCCAGTTAAAAACAGTTTTGGTGGTCATCTCTGATGTGATTTCTACAGTAGCAGATACTGGGCTTCACAGCTTTGCAAATTCTATGTCTGAGAGCAAGGGTCACATTTGCTACTAATAATACCTTGCTTACTGTATGAACCACAAAGCTAATACCTTATAGGTAGTAAGATGAATGCATCTCTCCATGCATTGCTGCAGTTCTTGGCTTGGGGTTCGCTGTGATGAAGCGTCTCTGTCTCAGGAGCAGTTCCCAAAGTCTCCATCACTGACTTGTAACAGTTCGGTTACAGTCTGGTCACAGCCAGACTGTAAAGCATATGAGGACTGGAGCCAGCTGCCAAAACCCATCCAAATTCCCTGTGTCTGAACAGTGACAGATGGCTGTTTTGTAAAGCCTGGGTGCATAAATGCAGTCCTGGGGCCATGGGACCTTGTGGTTCAGCTCCCCACATGCCAGAGCTGCTGCCACCATGAGCTGCCTGGGCCTGCTGTGAAATTTTATTCAAGGGATGTCCATCTGATCCTCTGCAGGTGGCTGATAAAGCCATTAGATGGCTTATGGCTTAGCCAAACACGCAGCGAAGACTGGGACATGTCAAAGTGGAGTCAATCATGTCAGCCCTTTGGGGCTTCTGTGATATGTGATGCATGCCAGTGCTCATCCTGCAAAGGCTGATGGAGCTCAGCTCCAGTGCACATCCATCACAGGGAGAAAGACATAACAGCAATAGTGCTAGTGTTGGCTGCCAACCTGAGAAATCCACTGACCAGTGTGGGCCTGCTCACCTTTGCCTCCCTCCAACACATGAACTAGGCTGGTAATGGAAGCAATTTACAAGGCAATAATTTTTAATTGCTGTCACCAGTTAACAGCCACAAACGCAGAGGCAGAGCAGAAATGCTTCTCTCATTCTTCCAAGAAATAAATACCTCAACCATTTATTTGGTCTTACAGTAAAAAAGAGCCTGTTATAAGGATTTATCTGAAATTTCCTGCTTTTCTGAGCAGACAGCTGCTGTAAAAAGATCAACATTTTCTAACAAAAAAGGGCAGGGCTTGATTTTATTTTATGAAAACAAGAAAACAATCTTTGGCTTTGTAGAACAAAATGAAGCACAGTGAGAGGTGGGAATACTGGCTTTGCTCATTTCCCCCCCATGGTTTCTGATGTCTCCTAAATTGATTATTCTGCTGTTTAGTGTAGTCGTGGTGGTGGTTAGGACTGAAGGTCTAAGTGGATGGCATCTCTCTCCCCATACTGCATTTTTAAGACCCTTTAAAGAGTTTTCAGGACATACTTCCATCTCAGTGTAATTTGACCAGTTTTTTCTAGCAAGATTTATAATGTTTTCCATTTTAACTCCATTCCTTTTGCAAATAACAAATTATTTCATGTTGTTAAACAGTGACATTAGAATTGGCACCAAACAATAATCTGAGGTTTTCTGGGAAAGTTGTAACACAGGGAAAAAAGTTTTCCTGTGTTACTGGCCTGCTCAGGGCAGCTGAAGACTGGTATGGCATCTGATGTAGTTTTATCCCGGGCTTTGCTTGAAAAGTGATGCCTTGCTACACCTCTGATGAAGCCTGAAGTGCTGTAGACTAAGCTAACCCATCGCCTGGCCATCTTTGTCTCTGCTGTGCTGAAAAGAGGGGCAAGAGTGACACATCTCCTTCACTGACAGGAGTGGCATAGCTCCTTCACTGGGAGAATCCTTCCTACTAGAAATGTGGTAAACTTTGGTTGAAATAAACAATGCTTGAACTGTGGCAATCCTCTACTTGTGGAGCTGCTGTGTGAGAATCTTAGCTGAGGCAAGAGGTAGTATCTTTAGCTTTTAAACTTGACTTTTTATCTTCCTGTCTTTCTAACTCATTTAACTGTGAGCCACCAGTACTGGAGTCAGTTAGACAGGATGTTCACTTGTGGTGTTGTTCATATCTGTTGTGATAATTCATTGTTTTTCTAGGCTGCGTGATCGAAAGGGAGAAGTAAGGTCTGTCTTTCTCCTGCCTGCATGTTAGCTATGCCAGGATGGGACTAACAGAATCCAAAATGCTTCCATAATGTCTGCAAAACACTTTGTCATCATTGATTGGATTCTTTGGAAATTATCATGGGCTTGAAGCAGAGGTCCAGGGCCTGGGTTTCCTCTTCTTTCTTCTACATCTGCTACACAAAGTCCTTGTCTTGTGAGAGTGAATAATCATCCCTAATGATCTCTGCAGACATGCTCCTACTTGCTGCCTATGTCCTTCTAATGTCATAGCCCAGTACTGGATTAGTGCCAGGATTACCATGCATTTCCTTAACATGCCAAAGTGCAACCATCATATAAATAATATCTTTGAATTGCTTTTTTTGCCAGCCATGTGTCCAAACTGCACAACATTAATCATTCACTTAGGCTCAATATGGTGCTCTGGTTAAGAACTGTATTGCTGTTCCTTTCCATGGGATCTAACCTACCCCCTCCACTCTAACCAGCGCATTGCAGGACAGAGCTCTCGCAAGTCTTGTGAAGAACTTAAATCATATTTCTGTTGTGTGTCAGGAAGAGAAGGCTCTGACTCTGAGACAGACTTGCTCCAGAATGGCCATCAGCCTAGTGCTTAAGGGTTATGGACCAGCAAGACAGCAGATCCAGGGCAAAGCAAGGGCTCTGCCTGGCAGGAAAAAAGGACTTGGCCTCGACATCCCACAGGTGTCTTGAATGCCATGCTGCTGTTGTGCAGCAGGTTCCTCTATTTATGACAAGCAGAGCAGCTATTTCTCACAAAGCTACTCTAAAAAACAACAACAAAAAAAATCTATCTTTCTTTGGCAACTGATACCTAAGAGCCTGGCAGTTTAAGTTCCCGTAATAACATCTATAGGAAGTAAGGAAGGTCTGTTTTGTCAGCATTTTACAGACCATGCGTTGAGAACAACCATCCTGCAAGATACAATAGTCCTAATGAAACAGAGCACTGACACAGCTCTTCTCATTGAACAGGATGTGTATCTCTTGGTCTTATAGCCTGAGTGACAGAGGCTATAGGCAAGCATGCAAACCACTGAAAGAGTTATATCTAGTCCCCCTCTGTGGTATACCCCATCTGTCTGGAGGACTTTCTAACTTCTACCCCAGCCCATGTAACTGATGGAGTCTGGATCTGCCCTCTCATGTCTGAATACGGATTCAGAAGTCAGGTTTGTATATACATTTTGAAAAGGTACTTCTCAAAATCTTCTATTAAGGCAAGCTAAAAAGTCTACAATTTCTACAGGAAAAAACCCATGAAATATACTTTTTAAAGGCCTAACTATACTGAAGAATAGTAATTGTCAACATGTGTATCTTATTTTCAAACTGTAATCCAGCCAGTTTCAGTTAATAAACTGGATCATGTATTTGTTTACAGTACTCTCTTTAAAAGAGAACTCACATTTATAATAATCACATACACATGGAAATAATTTTATTCATGTCTTATCAGTTATTCGTACTTTTAGAATATTCCTTATTCCAGTTTCACTGAAGCAAGAATTGTTGTAGTTCAGAATGTTAATGCAGAAAAATTACTGAAACAAATTTGTTTGTTAAGCATTGCAAATGAAGTGGGAATTACTTGTGTCCAGTACCAGATCCATCCTGGGCTTTCTGTTCATGTACAACACTGGCATGCCCTTTGCCTGCCCAAAAACTCGGGCATATGCCAGGTAGGACTTTGTAGAGGCAGCTGAGTGACCAATATCAGCCTTTTTCCTCATTTATTCCACTCTTTCCCAGAGTGAGCACGTTTCAAGCATTTGAAAGATCAAAGTGCTGCTGTCACCCAGCACAACCTTGCAAACAATGCCTTTCAAACGCTGCTCTCCACATTGTCCAGATTGCATCATTCCCATGCAAACAAAGCCAAATTAATGACTTTTAAAAGTCCCTATGACAAAAGAGTCAAAAGTGTGTACACAGGAGTTTAAACAAGTAAGAACTTGATGCCAAAGCTGATGGCAAACTTACATTGTGTTCAATTGTTTTTAACAGAGGCAAAAGAGTTCCAGTTCATTTAAGTCTTACTATGGGTTTAGCCTAAGCTACCATTGTATCAACAGAAGGAGGTAGGTAGCGATGGATATTCTGATGGAATATATACTTTCTCATTGTTGTGCTTCAGTTTTCATGTGAAGAATCATTTTCAATAATCAGTCTTTATTTAATGAATACATTTGTTCCCTCTTCCAGTATTTTGCAATCCCAACATAAGTATTTAACCATACAGAAAGACTTTTCAATATTTCTGCCTTTTGTTACTCCCCTAACTTCCACATTCCTAGCAAGCAGATCAACTGTGAGATACCCTCATTCCCTTTGAGCACAGTGCCTTGCTTCACAAATAGCTTCACTGACATCAATGTATATCCTTGTTATGTCTGGCAACAGCTATCAAACCGCAATTTATCAGCCCAGTGAGATTCTGGCAGTTCCAGCACAGTGACTAGCCTGACAGAATTACAGTTGTTCATGTAGTTTATATGGTCACAAGCCCAACAGAAGCAGGATAAAATGAAAGAAAACCTGGGAAGGGCTAGGGTAAAAGATAAATAGCTATGGACACAAATATTAAAATCTGGCCCTCGATCATAAACAATGCTGTCTAATGCTGTAGGACTACTGCAAATGTTTTGTAATGCAAAACAGAGAAGCAATCTTTGGCATTTGAAGATCATCTCTGCATGCCAGGGTGCTTCATACATACAAACATTAAGTTTGTACCCCAATGCCTGTCTGCAGATAACATTTCAGCTTTGTTGCAGAAATCGTTGCAATAGTTTGTATGGACAAATAGAAAATATTAAGCCTTGTTTTTTTCAGCTATAATGTCATGAGGGATTTTTCTTTGTAAGACTTAATCCTACTCACACATCTCCCCAAATGGTCCTACTTGTTTTGCTATTTCGAAAGAACCACCTTACAAGCATTTATCCTTGTGTTTGCTAAATAATACAGTAAGAGCTCAGTTCAAATGCAGAGCTAATCCCACAGCATCTTTTCATTTCAGATAGTTTAATGTTTGATCATATTTATTAAGTGTTTAAGAGGCCAAAGTCACTCTTGCAATAGTCAAGGAATGGGAGTTAGTTAAGATCCACATCCAAAACTAATAAACTTGTCAAAACGTATATGGCTTGATAATAAACAGCAGGTTCTTTTGTAATGTTAATTCCATCCTCACAGAAATCTGCACTTCATAAAACTGGGATTGAATTGTCAGCTTTATATGACCGATTATTGTGAATAAGGATGCTAGGCACCTGGGAGACTGGCTGTGGGAATGGGTAAGGGTATGCAAAGCCTTCTAGTTCTCCATCAGAAAACATAGCATGGATGAGTACAGGCTATATGTAGGTACTGAGGGAAAAGCTGCCTTGAGTATTTGAAGAATTGAAGTGTGGTTCTTGTGAATGCCAACTTTAGAAAGACAAAATTGATCTACGTCACTCAGCTCAGAGGTTGGCGGATGAACAGTGGAAGGCTGAAACTCTGGCTCTGTCTTCCTTTGAGATGTTTCCCCATCTTCAGGCTGATCAGTGACACAAAGAGTAGTCTGGAGAAATTATTGCCAGTTTCTCATATCATCTACTGTTCTTTGGCTGCACTGGTCTTACTTTATGCTGCTCTGGCAATACAGAGTAGCCATCAGCACTTAATGCCCTCACCTGGAGAATTATACCAGCAAGTGGCAGGCAGAATGTGATCATGAGCCCCTTGTGCTGTTCTTTGGTAAGCCATTCACAGCAGCTTTTGTTGTTTGACTTCTCAATGTGAGGATCCACCTGGATGCTCAGCTAGACTTTGAGAATCAGGCAGAAGCCAGGACAAAGGAAGACTTTCCTAATTGCAGCTGATGAGAGATGGGCTGCTGAAGGCTGAACATGAGCAAAGGAAGAAGAGGGAATTTCAAAGGGAGAGAAGAAGAGTTTGGACTTTGCCTCAGTGTGCACAGTGCATGAAGGAGCTGTGGTAAAAGCCTCTGAAAGTACGTCTGAAACACTGACACCTCAAGTGTCAGGTTGTATACAACTCATCTTGACCTTGGCCAGGGTACATGGAAAAGATTTCCAGCTCTGTACTGCATGTTTTTCCATTTGATTAAATGACATAATTATTGGGCTTGGAGGGGGGTAGTATTTTATTATCTCTGGGCACATCTGATTGTGAAAGTAATACAGGGGGAGGGTTGGTTGTTTTGGGGTTGTTTTTACTATGACAAGAGAAGTGAGGTCTAGTGGAAATTCTCTAAGTTTAACTCCAAACATGTGGGTTTCTAAGACCTTGCTTCCTTGCTCAGGCAACTATTTCAGACTGACCTGGAATGTTAAGCATTACTTCATTTACAGATACTGCTATGGGAATTTCCAGTATAGAAATTGAAGGTGGCTTTGGCTTGAAGAGAAAGGGAAGTAAGGATTAAATTTTAGCAATCTTGCTTTTTTTTTGCTAATGAGGCCATAGCTGGTTACCTGTAGGGTTTCTAAACCCTGCGCCTCTTCAAACTGTGTCACTTCTTTATGTGGAAGACACTAAAAAGTCAAAATGAGGGAATACCAGAAATGAGAATTTTAACTGCCATATGAAGCTAGTTTTATAGTGTTAATGCAGACAATATAGAGAAGTGACAGAATTTGCCTTTAGTATAGGTCTTGTTGAAATAATTAGCACTAAAGAGACGAAGCTTTGAAGAACAGTCTTGATATGCCATGAAATATTCATTTCCAGTAAGTCATTTAAATTAGAAGTGTTGAAAAGGGAAATTGTTCCAAGCTTCTCACAAAGTCTGTTGAACAGTTAGATGGGAATAAGGAGGGGGAGCAGGGACAGAAGAGTTATTGGCTTTGGGTTTTTTTAACCTAAAACCTGAGAGAAACACTTATATTATTGATGAATTCCTTGCTATTTTTCTCATGTAGTCATATGATGCTGACCAAACTAGGAAGGAAATGTTTGAAATGTGTACCTAATCCCCTTCTGCTGTTTCAGCAATTTGTATTGTGGGATATAGAGTAATATCAACCAGCAAAGCTGCCCAAGATGCTGGTTAACACTGTGCTGGAAGATTTATTACCACCCAAAACACTGGAAATTTTTCTCATTTTCCTGATTTTATAGTAGTAAAATCACAAGTGAAAAAAGCATGCACTGTGGCAGTTTGAAAAGTTTCCCTTTGATACTCCTGTGTTGTATCAGACTGCCAGCAAATGTCATCCACGTCTGCTTGGTATCAAAAAAGGTTTTTAGCATTTCTTCTTACTAAAATGAAATGTTTTATATATATTTCAAGGGCATCCTGTCATTTTAAATTAGATTGCATACGTTTAGTTTTACTATGGAAAGGAAAACAAAGTTCACACCACTTACAGTTTGGCTTTGCTTCCTATCACTCACTTCTCCCCTTTTCCAATCATCTTTCAGCAGAAACTCCACTATGCCAACCAATTTTAAGTAGAATTCCTTAAATTATATGAGCCCAAGTTTATACAGCAGAGAACAAAGGGCACAGCGCTACAGCTCTGCTTAAGGAAGTGCTATCTGTGGAGTTAGTCCCACAGACTGGGAGTCTGGAGTCTGACTTACCACGTGAGCTGAGCTCACATGAACCCCGAGTTCATCACAGTTAGTACTTTGACCACAAGACTAGAAGAAGCCAGGAGAACAGTCAGATAGTCATTGGAGACATTTGCATCATGAGCAAATGGAAAACTACTGAGGCAAGGACATCTTCTGTCCTTGACCTGTGTTTTCACTTGTACAGCAGTCTGTTACCATTAGTAATTTTTTACGGGTATTGTGGAGCTCCAGTTTACATCAGGACTGTGTTACCCTTGGGGCAATACAAAGATCCAAAAGACTTTTTCTTCTGCTTGGGATGCCTTTGCCATGGCTCACGGACACTGGCAGCAGCCCAGACTCTGGCTTATTCTCTTGATAAATCTACACCAGAGGCAGAGGTGCTGGGTTTCTGTCTGCAGAGAGTACCATCACAGTGTACAATGATGAATTCTGGTGGGACCAGATTCAGCCTTAGGACAGACCCCTAAGGTCTAGGGGTTCCTCATTAATCCATAGATCACAACTTTGTGGCCATCCAAGAGGATTCCACAACAGTTCATCTATAAGATTAAATACTTCACTAAATACCCAGCAGTGTCACGAGAAATTTCTAATTAGACTATAAAAAGGTACTGAGCAATGTCCTTCTGTTGGAAATGTTCAAGGCCAGATCGGATGGGGCTTTGAGCAACCTGGTCTAGGGGAAGGTGTCCCTGCCCGTGGCATGGGAGCTGGAACTAGATGATCTTTAAGATCCCTTCTGCCACATATCATTCTATGATTCTATTTGGAAACAGTTTTTTGCTAGAAAACAAGAAGCTTTTTTACCCCCATCACCTTCCCTGCATACAAATTCTTCAGATCACTGAGCAGCCTATAGAAGAGTTATTTCCTTCCATTAGCACTCATTTGTCATCTGTTTTATCACACACAGATTGCCAGCTTCCTTTGGGTCTGACTTTTCGTCCCAGCTCTGTACAACATTCAGCACAATGGATTTAGGGGCTCCAGAAACAGAGATGAATAATGCCTATACACAACACTGCTAGCTTCTCAAGTGTAACTCTTGGGAGTGTGGACAAAAATCCAAATTAATACTGTTTTACCTCACTTTTCCCCTTTCACAGGGGCTGTAAAGTGAAATCTCTTACTTCAGAGCTGTTGTACCACTGAACCAGTTGGCCTCTCAGTAATGCTCCTGAGAAGAATGGTCACAAAGGGAGTCTTTGGAGTGTCACTTCTCATGGACAGAATAAAAAAATGACAGCCACTTCCTAAATGTACCATTGTGCAGGAAAGAGATGTTACCTACTTCACATGAAAATTGTTTTAGCAGAATAAGTATTGTTCACATGCATATGAAATATCATGGTTTTTTAGCTAGCTATCTTCCTGAATAGTCTTACATACTTCATGAATGGTACAAAATACGCAAGCAACTCTTTTCAAGAAAACTCACCACTCTTAAGCCAATGCCTGCAGAGCCACTCCTTTATCGTGGTAGCATAGAGTCATTATAAGCATAAACACGTGATAAAGTAAAAAATACTAAAAAACCCTTCAGGGCTGTCATTCAGCACTTTACTAAAATAGATATTTACAGTATAAGGAAACAGAGGGTAACTTTTCCAGATTAATTGTTGAAGTTACAAACCTTTACCTTCATACAGGTTTCATACTGTTAATTTTAGGAGCGCACCTTTTAGATGCAATGACAAAGCACATCTATTTTTATAACAAATGAACGATTACTGTGTGCAAATCTAACCCTGCTGGTGTTTGCATGGTATTATATTCAGCAAGACACGCAGTTCTGTGCACTCAGCATCCCTCTTGTGCATATCAGATGTTGTCAATGTTTTGGCATGGAACTCGCTCAGTCCCACTTTGTGGATCCACACTCATGGCCCCGAGGAGCCACATTGCTCCTACGGGCAGACTGAGCAGACAGTTGCATCATCCAGCTCGTGCACCTGTTCTGCATCTATTTACTTTGCCTCTTCTGTGGGTGCTGTACTGACACTCAAGCAAATAATGGATATTGAGTAGCTTAACAGCAATGTGTAGAGTATTTTGCAACACGGGAGTATGAAAGCACAAGTTTTAATGGTTATGACTAGAATTATTAAAATGAAAAACAATAGAGAAGCAAAGGAACAAGTTTGATTGTTTTTTTTATAAGTGGCAATTTACTAAGAAGCAGATTGTTGTATAATGAAACTACTCATAAGGGTAAAATGGGCAGGAGTTGGCTTTACAGCTCTCTAAGGCTGAAATCTAATCACTTTGGTTAGTTTGTTATTTTTCTGGAGCATTTTGTTTATTACGTTATTGTCCTTCACAAGTAACTGTGTATAAATTTCTTGGCTCCCTCTTTTCTGATTGCATGACTGTAGAACCTGAATGTATGAATTTAAATAATTCAGCAGATGCCACTGTCTGTAACCACCATCTCAAACAGGGCCATGGGTATTTTCTTCTAAGAGGGTTATCAGAACAGCTCATCTTTTCTGGCTGCTCACTTAAACCACAGTCATTGTGTGCCACCCAGAGTTGGGATAGCAGAGGCAGGGCACAGAGTGGATTTGGAGAGGAGGATGAGTCACCATGGTCCTTGCGTGTCAAGCATCCCCTCCCACTCCTCCTTAGAGATGAGTGACTTCAACCAGATAAAATATAAATGTGTCTTCCCGTGACAAAACACAGGGAGGGAAACAACATCTTCAATTTCTTCATCATAGGTATGATGTGTGGCAGAAAACTGATGCTTAATATGGTGCAAATGCTTACCTATGTAAGTTTTATTTACCCATGACTCCTAAACAGGTCATCTCTTATCCTGCAAGGGACAGAGTCAAGAGAGGGATAAAGAATGTCGATCCAGTCCCATCTTATCTTGCTGGCAACACGAAAAGGCTTACATTAAATTGCTCAATGCTATATTTTCCTTCTTCTGTGGTGACTTCTACTGGGACTGACATTCCATCTCCCCTTCTGCATGTGATAACACTCTGCATTTCCAAGTGCCCAACAGTATTTTTAGCACATATTGCAATTCCTTAGATGGGAAGCAAAACCACAGTGTGGTATCTCAGTCCTGTGGTATCACTTCAGACCACTGCCAGGAGCTGGTACTTAAGTCATACATCCTTAATTATATCAGATATATACTAGGAAAGCATTCTTTCCCCTGGAAGGTTACTGTGGTATGTCATGTGTCAAATCACACCACAAGCAAAAGATATTTGATGTACCTTTTTTGGGCAGTTCTTGCAAAATAGAATCTATGTGTACATTCCCCTTCTGTGCTGTAGGCAGCTGAGCACCAGAACTGAATCTGGGCTCTGAATCTCATGGGTGACCTGCCTGAGTCTCCCCCAGTGACTGATTTAGTTGCCGTTTCCTGTACAGCACCTACATCAGTGTGGTGAGTTCCAACCTTGGAACTGGTGCCTGACCTTCAGGCGCTGCACTGAGCCACCGCTGAGCCAGGCCCTGCTACTGGCCCTGACTGTCTTTTTATGAATTATTTTCCAACTTTTCTTGGGTTTTCCCTGATTTAAACATAACCAGCTCTCCACGTGACCACAGAAAACACCACAGAAGGGGAGTGGTGGGATGACAGCTGGTTGCTGGAGGGTGGGGAGGGGTGGAAAGCTTCTTTCAACATCAGAACTGGTTTATTCTACCTGAAAGCATTCAGGAAACCACAGCACTGCTGACTAGCAAAGTATGAGTAACCTACGAAAAAAAATCCAGCTTCTATTTGTCTCACTTGGAGACAAGTACAGAAGAAGCTCTTGGGAACTTGAATGCTCTGGCATCAACCATAATGTGTCCTGAGGGGAAACATTACAATGCAACCTGGGGTTGAATTTGAGGCTAGAAAGAAAGAAACTGCAGTAACTAATTTGAGTAATGTGAGCTTGAAACAAATCTATGGGCAGGTATTGTCAGTTTCAAAGTTGTGCAGAAAAAGATGGCTTATACCTTGAGAATTGGATCCTTACTAAAATACTCTTTGTGCTCTTGCGAGCTCTACTGCAAAACTAAAAGGCAATGCAAGGCTGGTTTTGGGGTTTGGTTTGGGTTTTTTTCTTTAAGCAATTCTCATTATGGAGTAAGGAAGTGCTTTCTAATTTAAAAAAGAAAAAAGAAAAAAAGAAAACAAACAGGCAGTCACTGAAACACAAATGGCAATTATGTATGAATGCAGCAATTATGTCTGAATGATGTCTCAGAATGATAAAAGCAAGTAGTGATAGTATAAGAGGTAATGGCTTTAAAGGAGAAGAGGGTAGATTTAGATTAGGTATAAAGAAAAAGTTCTTCACTATGAGGATGGTGAGACATAAGAACAGGTTTCCCACAAAAGTCATGGATGCCCCATTCCCAGAAGCATTCAAAGTCAGGGTGGACAGGGCTTTGAGCAACCTGGTCTATTGGAAGGTGTTGCTGCCCATGGTAGGGATGATGATGATCTTTAAAGTCCCTTCCAACCCAAACCATCAAACCAGTCTGTGATCTATGCCGACATAGCAGCAGCAGGTGATGTAAGATGTGAAGATCCCCACATTCACAGAGCTCCTAGAGATGGTCTAGGCAAAAACTGAAAAACATTGATTCTTTTGCCTGAATTTGCTGGGCTGTCTCATTTTTATGTACATTAGAAAAAAAATGCAATCTCTATATTTTCATGCATCTTCTCAAAAGCAAAGGGTCTGATAAAAAACAATCCTTTGTGGGTTTGAGGTTTTATTTATTTGTAAAATTAATGTAACATTTTGAAATTATTAAAAATATTCAGATTTGGGCCACACTGAGGCTTGTTTTATTTAACAAACTTGATTTGGTTCAACTCCAGGTTTGTAGAGTTAAGAAAACAGATCCCTGAGTTTTCCATAAATAAGCTTTTAGAGAAAAAATTCACAGAGCACACAATGACCAGAAAACATGTTTGCTATTTCACAAGGACAACTGTAGTAGGAGGGGAAGAGACTTCTGACCAGGTTCCCATCAAATGATGACATGAGATATATGACCTTCCTAATAGTATAATGGAGCATCTATTTGAAGAGCAAGCTCCTGCTGGCATGATTTCAAAACCTGACCATAAATTATTTCTCATCCACAGCTGTCTGAAACCCAAAGAAATTAGCTTGGGTTCTTCACATTGTTTCATTCTGACAGGAAGGACTAAAACATTTGCATGTCATGAGTACTGTAAGTAGGTGCTGTTAAATCTTGACTACTCAATAGAACTTGATATGGTATCATTATCTATTATTTTCCTTTTATTTATAGCTATTATACAGCTGAACATTATATGGAGTAAATTTTAGAGGAGAAATTACTGATTAAAACCTCCAGAAAAAGTGTTGAAAGTCTACCATTCCTCAGAGGAGAAAAAAAAAAGTACTGAGTATTGAATATGTATTATGTATAAGGAAATCCTTCAAGTTTATGGTCTTGTGACTGGTCTTTATTCACACATAGGTCGGGTTGGTTTCAGTGGAATGAAAGTATCTAAACTTAAAAATATTTGTCTGTAACCATTCTCTTTGTTTTACAAACAGATGAAGCATGCCTCCCCAAGAGGGGTAGAATAAAGTAGTCATGCACATTAACTCATACTGGCACAAGTCCTTCTACCAAGTGTAAATTGCTCACTGGAAAAAGTATAACTATGAATTTGAAAATCATGTAAAATGAGTAAGTTCAAGTGAAACCTGATCACAATCTTTACATCCTGTAAGTATTCTTAAAACTTAGAAAATTAACAAAAAGCTACATATCATAATATGAGACACTATATTTAAATATGCTTGCAAATAAGTATGATCAGGGGACTGGAGCACCTCCAGCCAGACAGGCTGAGAGAGTTGGGGCTGTTCAGCCTGGAGAAGAGAAGGCTGTGTGGAGACCTCAGAGCAGCCTTCCAGTATCTGAAGGGGGCTACAAGGATGCTGGAGAGGGACTCTTTATCAGAGGCTGTAGTAATATGACAAGGGGTGATAGGTTCAAACTTAAGTGGAGTTCAGGTTGCCTATAAGGAAGGAGTTCTTTACTATGAGGGTGGTGAGGCACTGGAACAGGTTGCCCAAAGAAGTGGTAAATGCCCCATCCCTGGCAGTGTTCAAGGCCAGGTAGGACAGAGCCTTGGGCAACATGGTCTAGGTTGAGGTGTCCCTGCCAATGCAGAGGGGTTGGAACTGGATGATCTTAAGGTCCTTTCTAACCCAAACCATTCTATAATTCTTTGATTCTACGATCTGCTGCTCAAATCCACTATTTCAGACATTGCACTGAGGATTTGACCTTTATTACCTGTAATATTTGGCCCAGAAGAAAGCTTGCTCTGGAGAGGCGAGGGCTGGTTTTTGGGTCGCTCTGTGGTGCAGGCTCCTCTGGCTGCAATGTATTCTAGTGAAAAATAACACAGGAATTTTTCTTTCCCTCCCTCTTTTTCTTTAATCTCATTCAAGAAACAGAACATTTAATATTTCCAATAAAGGGATAGTGATAAATTGATATCTATCTGAAATGCAATGTTCTAAGCGAACTGTAGACATAGCATGGCCTACGCTGAGTTACACCACTTCTGTTACTGCTCTTCCACATTCCTTTTTTCCCACGAGACTGCTCTCCACGGCTGAAGAAAGAGGTAATTTCTGCACCAAGAAATAGCATGCAAAGCTTCTGTTTTAACTAGCATCTCTGCCGGTGATCTCTATCCCTTTGATCCATGGGGACTAGAGTACAGAAGGAACGCATGACACTTAACCTTGACTGAAATCAAACACACGCACTGGCTACAGTGTCTGCAAATGTTTGTCTCCTAAGCTCTGAAAGTAACTTATGGTAACTAATACACCAGGAAGTCACTTTTTAATTATGTAAGGAAGGAATTCTTGGGTCTAAAGAAAGAAAACTCAATTTACTTTCACTGAGGGAAAAGGAGAAATCGGCAATGCTGTTGTGTGTGAAGACCTGATAATCCCACTTCTCTCCATAGTGTGTAGGTTGGAAGAGACAGGTCTATCTAATATGGGACAATGATAGTTCTGTGGATTAGATACTTGTTCACAGTAGGAAAGAAATGATTCTGATTATAGACTTCAAGGATACAGCTTCTTCCTTATGTGAATATGAAGATGCATTAGAGGCTTACAGGCAGAGAAGAATGAGAAGGATTAACCATAACACAGAATAGATATTAAACTTTTAAAGCATATTCCCTCATAGCTGGAAGGGTTAATAGTATGCCAGCACTAGGTGCTTTGCCATGGATAATATTGTTTAAAGCAAACATAAGTTGCCCATTGGCTGACACAGTCAAAACCTCCATAGAGTGGAAACAGGACTTTGTGTAAAATTAACATAACGACCAACAAGTAGCAGTGGAGTTATCAGATGTTAAAAGACCTTGTTTATAGCTACTTACCCGGAGTGCCCAAAGGGTATTATGTGAGCTTTCTGTCTCATCTCTGCTCCCTCTGTGCATCAACCGCTGCAGCTTCACCAAAAGAAGTTGCTGGGCTCTGAAAGAGAGGATGAAATCACATAGATCAAGATATCTTTGAAACCATTCAGAAGAAAACTGGATTGCAATGGGTCTGTGCCTACAGAAAAGATTAAATAGAAATAGCAGTGAGGACTGACTGAACCACACAGTAACACAGGAGCAAAATAATGAGCAGGACTGCAGTACAGTTAAGGATTAAAGACACTCCATGGCATATTTTCCTATGATACTTTTTGAAAACCCCACACTATTCTTTCAGGTAACATCTGGAGTCTCCTGTCTAAAGCTTTATAGCTCGTATTAGAGTTTAACATCACCAGGCCTTATCTCAAAAAATTAATACATATACCTCTTTCCTTACAGCAGTTATTAATACAGAACCACTGCTCTCAGCCATGGTCACTCCGCATTACACTGACCTGCTGTAGCTGGGAATGGTCCCCATCTCCAGGTCTCTGTCGGTGAACAGATCAACTCTGGCACACAGCCACTCATACCTCCCCTGGTACATGGTGTCAAGAATATGAACAATCTCATCACATTTCACTGACAAGGAACAGCAGTCCAGCTGGCTGGAGATGTTCAGGTTCAAGCGGATATGAAATGAGTCCCCCGATGTGATCAGCCCTTCTTCCAGCTCCGACAGCAGTTTCCTGTAACCTGCAGCAGTGAAGGAAGGGGTGAAGCATCATCACTACTGGTCAAACCTCAGTTCTGCTGCATTCCTGGGCGTCCTCTTAGGGAAACACACAGCACAAACTTCCGAGGCTCCCCTGAGAGAGGATTTATACTTCCAGAGTGCTTGTTACACTAGTTACCACAAGGTTATGGACCTGCACCTTAAAGACACCAATGGGGCATTGATTCAGAAACAGCTTGTGCTGCTGGTACCAGAATCTGTGAGAATTTTCTCATTATATTTCTCATTGTATTACTTTTAGGTAACTCTATTTTCAGTCCTTTACATGACCCGTGAACAGAGAACTTCTCATCAAAGATGCAGACACAGCTATAGCTCCATCCTGTAAGTACAGCTTGAGCTCTGCCACCAAGTTTAGCGACAAGCTATTCCCTATATTATTATTATTAGCTGTAATTGGCACTCCCATAATCAATAACATGCTATACGTGCAGTTGACTGATGCTCAAAAATGCAATAGTGTTTCCCAGCTTTGAAACCACCAAAGAAAATCAAAGACATCACTTCCTGTGTGATCTATGGAGCTGAAATTCTCTAACCAGCATTAAAATACTAATAAAAAACAAACCCTGCAAATTTATGTACACCAGTAAAAAAATGGATTTGGGAATGTAATTTTTGATCCATAACCTGAAATTATCATTACAGGCCATGAACACTAAAATCAAATTCTATTCAGCACACATGAACTCCAGCTGCTAAAGATAAAGGCACAAAAGTAATAAACAGGGCAATTCCACCAGGTAAATGCTAAATTGACTTCAGCAGGATAAAGATCATTCAGCTCACCACATTGTGTTACAGAAAAATGTATATAAAAATAAGCTTGAGTGTGTTTTGTGAGTCAAGTCATTATTGGCCCACCATGGAAATTCTTGAGTCCTGTAGTGACAAGCATATGGGCTTTTTTTTGTTCTCAGTCACAAAGCTAAAAGCTGGAGCAGTTACACAGAATAGCTATAATTAACACCAGTGGGCATGCTTCAGATTTGTACCAATACAAAGGACATTCTGATTCTGTCATTCTCATCCAGACAAGTTAGTATAATAGACCTGAGACTACTGGAGATGAGAAATACTTTTGGTCTTACCTTCATGATTTGATTTATACTGGAGTGTTACTGGACCACTGCACCTCTGAATTGTCCAGTGAACTTCTTCCTTTGTGCAAGTATCCAAGGGAACACTCTGATTTTCCCCTTTAATGCAGCCCTCCAACTAGATATGAAAGAAATATTACTCTCCAGTGCAGGTTCAATCTCTGAGTCAATTATACCATCTCTTTTTAAGTGTCATAATCTCTTTCTGATACTTTGCTACCAGGATAGAGATTTGACACCCAGGCTGCCCAGTAATAAACTGTGCAGAAATATAAGATGTAGGGATTTTTCCCCTTGGAGGCATTTTAATAGGAAAATGGTTTGGGAACATTGGTAATTGAGAGAAAACTAAGTAAAGAGCAATTTAGCAGAAGCACCTGCTTATGTGTTTTCAAAGGGCTGTACTATACAATACAGCATTAAAGAACGCATCAGTTGCTCTAATCTCTTTCATGCAGAGCTACTGTAAATTGCAAAAGTGTATGTACAGATGACTGTAAATACTATTATCCCATGTGTTCTCAGTCAATAGGAGATCTTCTTCTGCATGAGTCATGTGCTTTGTCGTTAATACAAGATGAAAGAAGAAACAAAGTATGGTATAAGTGCGCATGTGTGTAAGTGGACAGACATCTAATAGTGTTGATTACTTTATGCTCACCAGTAGGATTTGGTGTCCCTCCCGAAGGCCTGCTTTCTCTGCAAGTGATCCTGTCTTAACAGAGCTAATAAAGCTCCCTTTATCATTGCCCCCAACCAGAGTGATTTCCGAATTGAGGTTGTCTCCATTCAGTGTTACACGCTGGACAGTATGGCAGGAGTTTCTAATGCGACCAACTGATGTGACAGAGGGACGAAAAGGTCTGTGTTCATGAGAGGAAGTAACAGTCAGTTATCTGGTTTAGCTACCACTTCAGAGTTAAATGTATATACGATAAATGAGAGACATTAATAAACTTTTAGTGTTATCAAGCACTAGGATCTAAGGACTCTAAAAGAAATCCCTCTCATTACTGCATAAGCTCTAGAGAAGAGCATCTGGACAGCTTCAAGTGCTCTGACATGACTGAATAACTCCGGTGTGTAACAGTACCCAGCAAGCTGTGGCAGCAAGATGACAAGAGCACAAGGATAATTTTAAGCATGTTGAACATTTCATCTGGCTTGAAGACTTCGAAAGTTTAGGATGACCTTCACTGGTTTACAGGATATGAAACGGCTCCAACATAATGTTACACTGCTGCCAATATAAAGAAGTTGACTGCTTCCAACACAGGAACAGAACTTACACTGCTGCCAATATAAAGACTACTTAGTACAACAGTATCATTAGATTTTTGTATCAAATAACCTGTGACATAATATTCCTGCCATTGTATCTTCAGTCAGTAATAAATATGGAGGATCTCTATCTACCATAGCAGCTTTTCCCCATAGTCTTTGTCTAAGGCAGGTAAAATTGGCATCTCCAATACCTTTCCAGAGAGAACTTTCTAAATATGGAGTTGACATGTTCAAGCTCATAGGCATCCAGGCCTTCTGACTGATGAGAGGAGGAGGAAGAGTGCACCGAAGGAGCTCCATGTGACTGCCTGTCATGACTGTCATCTGAAAAGAGTAACAAGAATGAAAATGAATCTTAGATAGAGTGACAACGATGGAAAAGGGGAAAATGAATGTTTGATTGATCCCAATCAATCAAAAGAAATTCCTTCTCCCACTTAGTTCTTCAGGAATAACTGCTTTTTTGTTCTTACCACCAGCTGATCCTTTGTTTTCTTTTTACAATTCTATGACTTGATTTTTGTCTCAGACTATGTGTCCCATCTTATTTAGACCAGAAGTTAATTATCTGACAGTATCTGTAGGTGGTGAGCTAATCACCTAGATCCCTTAATCAAACTTTATACATCATCTTGCTTACCATCCAGCTCCAAAGCATCATATCCAAAGCTGTCATTGTCCTCTTCAACCAGGCTGGAATTAAAAACAAAGCATGAGATAAGAGATCTCAGAAAAGAGATTCAGAGCAGCCCTCCGGAGAAGGACTTGGGGGTGTTGGTTGATGAGAAACTTAACATGAGGTGGCAGTGTGCGCTCGCAGCCCAGAAAGCCAACCGTATCCTGGGCTGCATCAAAAGGAGTGTGAGCAGCAGGTCAAAGGAGGTGATCCTGCCCCTCTACTCTGCTCTCGCAAAACCTCACTTGGAGCATTGTGTGCAGTTCTGGTGTCCTCAACATAAAAAGGACACGGAACTGTTGGAACAAGTCCAGAGGAGGCCACG
>JANHGB010010907.1:0-24900 GCA_026283785.1 Coracopsis vasa
GGTCGAAGGAGGTGATCCTGCCCCTCTACTCTGCTCTCATGAGACCTCACTTGGAGTATTGTGTGCAGTTCTGGTGTTTTCAACATAAAAAGGTCATGGAACTGTTGGAACAAGTGCAGAGGAGGGCCATGAGGATGATCAGGGAACTGGAGCACCTCCTGTATGAAGAGAGGCTGAGAAAGTTGGGGCTGTTCAGCCTGGAGAAGAGAAGGCTGTGCGGAGACCTCATAGCAGCCTTCCAGTATCTGAAGGGGGCCTATAAGGATGCTGGGGAGGGATTATTCATTAGGGACTGTAGTGATAGGACAAGGGGTAATGGGTTAAGGCTTGAATAGGGGAAGTTTAGATTGGATATAAGGAGGAAGCTCTGTACTGTAAGGGTGATGAGGCACTGGAATGTTTTGCCCAGGGAAGTTGTGAATGCTCCATCCCTGGTGGTGTTCAGGGTCAGGTTGGACAGAGCCTTGGATGACATGGTTTAGTGTGAGGTGTCCCTGCCCATGGCAGGGGGGTTGAAACTAGATGATCTTAAGGTCCTTTCCAACACTAACTATTCTATGACTCTATAATTATTAATTACCTGTCTAAAGATAATGTCCATAATATTTTCTCAAATACTGAGCACATGATCAATAAGCTAACAAGGGGCATGCATTCTTATTTAGTCTTTATATAGGTGTGAGGGGATTGTTTCCTGTATGTGTTTATGTGTATCTCCTTAGCTGAATCCTCTAAAAATTAAAAACATAGTAAAAGGCAGTAATAGTGATTACAAGTAGGGTTCATGATTTAAGAAGTTTTACTTCTATTGGCACAGAGGAAGAATTTTAACTTTTTCAATCAGAACAATGTTGCATGGTTTAGTATAACAGAACTGTTCCAATTTTCAGTGTACTGTAGGTATGTTATAATATGTGTTGTAGGTTTGATTTCTACTTCGAGGTGTTGTTTGCTCTTTGTAGAAGGGAGAACGAAGTGGTGGATGGAGGATTTCAGGACTAATTTTCCAATCCTTTCACTCATGAAGAAGTAGGATCTGGCTTCATGTGATGGCTTTGTGAAGCAGTGATGGTGAGATGTGAGCTGCAGATGACTTGTAGTTGAATACAGTTCTACACTGATCTTGATAAATTTCTTGCAGCTGAAGATGATAAAGTATAGGGTCACAGAGGAAACACAAATATCAGAAAAGTCTGATCAGAGTTTTCCCTGGACTAACAGGGGAAAGAAGGAAGGTTTATCCCAGAAGTTGGAAGCTGAAAGGAGCAAAGGATTACTGTGGATTATCCAATAAGCATAAATTGCCAATGTAACGTGGTCACAAAATACAGTTAAAAATCTGTAGGTGTTTGTAGGACTTTGTCACTGTCTTCCATAGCTGTTAGCACTGCAAGTAAGAATTAGATCTGGAGTTCTTAATTCATGATTGGATGTACTTAAGAAAAAGACTGCTGTTCAGCTACAGTTCCTGGGGTAATATCATTCACTTATACAGGAAGGAGGAATCTTTTGCTTTAATCACAGGATCACAGAGTCAACTAGGTTGATAATGGTCAGATTACAGGGCACATTTCACTGCCCTACACTGTAGTAGGTCAGATCAGATGAACTCAACAGCACCTTCTGGCCTTAAAACACATGAATATATGAATATCTGAAATAAAGATGCATCTTGCCCATAGCTCATCACTATGTTGCTAGAAATGAGAGGACACACAATGAAAGCGTCTGCTGCACTTTCCATATCTCTTTATGCAGTACATTGTACTTACATTCCTTCTAGTATTTACATTGCATTCATCACTAGAAGTACTTGAGCACCATATAGGGATTATCTGATGCTCACTGTTTTCCTCTGAATCATTGGAGACAGTTTGAGACAACTGGGAGCTGTTGTTGTGTTTTTATTTTGGTGTGTTAAAATACAGAAATAAAAAATATGTATAAAGCACTATAGCCAAGACAAATTTTAACAATTCACATCCAGTGATTTCACTATGTTCACCTTTTCACTGTTTGTTAAACACAGCCAATGTGATGGCAACAATAATAAAGTTCAGATACCTTTCTTTGCAAATGCTAGAGTTGCAAGCTGAATTTTGTAGTGTGTTCAGAGGTTAAAAAGTGTTCTTACATATCACAGAATGAGAAGCGCAAAAGCAATATTGATTTCATTCATTATTCACTGGACATAAGTACGACAGGTACAGCTTTGGAGTATTGCTGAAGTTTCTCTTACTGATTTTCCTGGACAACAAGGATCAGGATTTTGGAGCATAGGGACTTAGCAGCTTTCAAGGCAGGCAGTGAAAGGGAAAAAAGAAATCCTTTGTGTATCTCTTTCCTGGCATTTATAAGTATCAAATTATTTGCTATATAGATGTGAGCAAAGGTGTTGCTTTTTTTAAAAAACTTTTGCAAGCCTGGGGAGTTACTATGCCTCTGACTTAGAATGTGCATGAGATGTAAGTAAAGTAGTACCTTAGGAAGGTGGAAAGGAGTGGCGAGTATTGCAATTGCCATCATAATTTAACTTCAGCAAACCTAGCTAATGAGAAGAAATGGAGATGAATAAAAAAATATTCTTCCATGTTAAAAATAGGTTTCAAATACTGGACCAAAGGGTTCAAATATAAGTAAGTGTTTGTGAACCAACAATCCAAAGAATTATTATTCAGTTCAGCTTTATTACATTTATTGTTCTGTTCAGCTTTATTACATCTTTGTTATATTTTTTAAAATGTTGAATTCTGACTGTTTCACCTCATTACTCACTCTGTTTTTCCAGATGGCTTAGGAATATGCTGAGCAAGAGAGATCCATTTGGGACACAACAATAAACTTCTCCCTTGTGCACAGCAATTTTTTCCCCTATTTCTATTTCCTGTCTTTTGGCAGTTTATTAATCTGCTAGAGGATCTTGTCTCTTGTCCCACTGCAACATGGCTTCTTTATGATATTTTGGATATGAATTTTCTCTAATGCCTTTGGAAAACTGAATGCTCTAAGATTAAAGTGAAGCTGTTTCTGTCTGGATGGAGGAAAGAGTACGCTCCCTCTGGTAATCCCCTCCAGAAGACATGTAATGGGACCATCCACAGCTAGTGTCATTTCTACTGCAAAATCATCAAAGCCTGACCATTTTTCTTTCCATACTACAGTATATACCCTGGGACTAATCCTGTCACAGGCATAGCAAATATTTGTGCCTCACCAGAGACATTCTGTCTTGTATCCACACAATACTCCCTGCTGCTGTTGATCAGACCCTGTTCTTGTTTTCCCAGCACCTTTCATCATGGTTCACATCCTAAGTAGTCACAAACTTTTATCAGCCGAACCAGCACAATTCAAATTCCTGGATTTAGACCCTGAACCAAACTGAGGAGTCAGTGCTAGGTAAACTCATGTCTTTTCAGAACCCTGTGATCACATCCATCTCATGTAATTTGTAGCTTTACAAGATTGAAGTTGTAAATGAAAAGTGAAAATTGAATTTCTAGCTTTACTCAGTAGGCAAGCCAGATTGCCTGTAGGCTTAGTGGCAGATGTATAGTAAACCAGGTCTCAGTACCTCTCCAGTCTCATTTATGTTGCAGAGAAATCCGCTTGACCCTTGCAATACCATGAGACAACAGTGGTACCAACTGTGAATTTAGAAAGAAATCAAAAAGCTTACGTAGAAGGCATATCTTTCTTTTCCAGAAAATCTCCTGGAAATAGTCTTGTATAATATAAAGAAATTACACTGAACATCTACAAGAGAGTATAATTTAAAACATTAGCATATTTTTATGCACCCTTTGGTTCTGGCTAAAACCTAGTACATGGGCTTTACACAACTTTGTGAAAAACTTGCATTGTGACAATTTATACAGACTGTTTATAAAGACTGAATTATTCTTATATTTTGATACCACAGATTTTGAAACCATCTGTTAAAAATGAGTCAAATAAACCTCAATTTTTGATGCCAAATTTATCTTTGGGAAGTCATATTTTTTTCTCCAAAGCATTGCATTATTTATGATGTCATCAAGATGTCAATTGGTTACTATTTTGCATGTCATCAGTCATTATTATTCATACGGTACACAATGATCTCACTAAATATAAACATTTTCCATCTCCTGGATTTATAAATGAAAGCTGTAGTTTTTTGCACAAGCTGTGCAAAGAGCTAATGGTTTTGCTGTCTCATGGCTTTTGTGGTCTCCAAGGGGAAACTTGTAGCATCAAGTTAGTCACGTGTGTAAGATTTCATAGTCAGAAGACAAGGCAAGGGAAAGGTAAAGAAAATATGACTCAGCAATTTCATGGGAAATTAATATTTCATCTGAAAACCAGCAGTGTTCTCCAAAATTGAAGAATGTAATGCCCACCAAAGAGTGGCTTTGTGACATGCTCCTTTCTCTGTTTTCTCTGGTCATCAAAACTAATGAAACCATTCTGTACAATAATATATCTGCATAGCTCTGAGGCATGGAATAGAAGACAAAAATCAGAAGGAAGACAGAAACAGACTGGCTGGTTTGCTGAGCATGGAAAATGCTGCATGTACATAAAGATGCAGCCATTCTGACCTTCTTACTTCAGTGGGGATATGTTACTAAATTCACTGGGCAACTCCACATGTTTATACAACGAACGTGTAAGTCCTGCAGTGAAATAAAGAAGGCAGGGTATTTTAAAACTGCAAGTGATAGCATACAACTAAATCTGAGAAATATGCTGTCATAGGAGAAGTATTTTATATGGATGCAAAAAAGGTGTTTCTGTGGATAGCATTGACAGCTGTAGATTTTCTAACATGAAATTGACAAGGCTGCAAGTGTTTGTATTTTGTTTTTTATACTGGTAACCAACTGGGCAATGAAGAAATTTGCTTCCATGGTAAAGTATCACACAATTAAGGCTTATTGGTTGAGTGCTGAATGCCTTCTGCTTCCAGTGAAGCTGAATACCTTACAGGCTTGCATTCCCTGCCAGATGCTTTGTGGATGTTAATCCACCCATCTGTGAACCATCCACTCTAGCACAGCTGGAGGTGAGATGCAGAAAACACTAGAACAATAGCCTGTTAAACCACGGTCATTTCCATATACTTGCACTGAAATGTGTGGCAGGGGATAAAGAGGATACAGGAGGAAAGTGTAAAAAAAGTAGGAGGAGAATTATAAATTCATCATAGAGACAGAATCATATATGTTATGAGCCCATTTCTCCAAAGAAAAATTTTGGACAGAGATTTCTAACACCTGAAATTTATTACTTTTTTTTTTTTTTCCTGATATTAATGTGATAATTTTTCTGTCATTTATTTATTTTATTTAGTTCATTTGAACTGTTGAAACTGACAGACTCTACTTACAAAATCCCTGTTTACAAAAAAAGAAATAAGCTTGGCCACGCATGTAGACTTCTTCTCTCTGGGTCCTGTTGCTGTGTTTCAATTGCATTGATGAGAGGGGACACTTTGGAGGACGAGAAAAGAGTGCAAGGGAAGAGTATAAAGTCATCCTCAATTCAGAAGAGGCTTGCTGTCCCTGAAAGAATCCCAGCCCGAGACAATTGAGGGCACTTACTGAAAAGCTGTAATTGCGGAGTCAGAAAACAGAAATTACTTTATTTCTTGTCAGCTGGTGTTTGCTTTAAAATTGCTGTCTTTGTGAGGTGAGGTTCACCTTACAGTCTTAGCACTGCCACCAAAAAAAAGAAAAGTACATAAATTGACTATCAGCCATTAATTTTCAGGAGAATATTTCACAGATAAAATATTTTTATTTTGAATCATCTTCAGCTGCCAACCGTTTAAGAGTATCGGATTTCATTCAGACTGCCTTACGACACAGCAGCAGGTATGTTAAAAGAGCCAATTGACCTTGGAGAAATTAACATACAAGTAAAGCATATGACTTCCATTATTCAACTGGTAACTTTTTAATACTTTCTGCAGAAACCAGCTTTTGAGTTTGTTTTTTCTTTTTCATGCATTAATCTCTCCTTTCACCTTCTGCTTTCCTCAAATTCTTTATAATTCAATGTCTGTCCTCCTCTAGCCAAGTTTAACATTTTATTTGCATGGTAAGAGGAAAATATACAGATTTTAAATGAGAAGAAAAGCTGTTTACAGGCTTTAGACTTTGCTTGGTTTTCAAGCTGTGCTGCATAAAGCAATGAAGCTTACTGAAAATATGAAACATCATTTGTCTTGGACATCTCACCTCCATTTAAAGTATTTTTGCACCTGGGAATGAGGTCATGATTAAAAGCATATTTAAATTGGCTTTTACAGAGTACTGTCACAGTTCAGTTAATAATTCTCCCTAGTTAAGTGAAGAAATTCATATGATGCTTCCCTTTTATTTCAGAGCAAATTGAGAAATGGTTACATTCTTTAATCTCTCTAAGACTTACAGTTCATCACCACACTCAATAACTTAATTGTTTTTCCATTATTATTCTATTCCATTTATTGCACCTTCTGAGAGTTATGCAATAAACATGGCCCTCTAAGAGTCTGTTGAATGCTTATCAGGTATCAAGTAAAGTTGCTGCACTACTTTTTCTATCTGAGAGGCCTGATCTAGAAATTTTAGAAGACAGTATGAGGAAAACATACCTAGAAATTTTACAGGTGGGACATAGTTGACAAAGGTGAAAAGAGGACCCTTAGCACTCTGACGACACTCTCAGCATAGCTGTACTTAAACAGTCTAATTCATTTGGTATACTTAAAACTATCGACAGACTAGAGCAAAGATCTCTCATCTTTCAAAACTGACCCTACAGTGTGAAAGGACGAAAAGTAGTGTATGACTTCCTTTCACAAAAAAAAAATTGGTCACGTAACTGAAAACAAGCATCTCTGAATTCTTGACGGGTGAGTGCTTTTGGGTAATTATGAGTATCATCCCATAAGAAATGGAAATAAACTGATGAATAAGGACATTTGCAGTAGAGGAATTTGAACTGGCTTTCTATTTCTTATCTTCATATCAAATAATTCCTTTTCTTTACCACAAACATGCATACATAATTTTTATCTGACCAACACATTTTCCTTTTTCCAGCCTCTAGTAAATGTAATTGGGAGCCTATAAAATCCCTTTTTGTTCATCTTTTGTGGGAACGCAGCAGTAGCTCGCGGCAGCTCCACATATTTTCATTTCAGTAAAAACAGCACTTGTTTTAATGTAATAATCTTAGAAGCTGCAGTTATTTAAGTGGTTAATGACTCTTGCTACAGTAAGTTTTCATTAGCTTGTTTTTTATTTTCACTTTATTTTCAAGTCCCCTCAATTGTGCAAGGAATAATGAAGCTTAGTATCATGGCAGAAGTTTTTGCTTCACTTGCAAGCAGCAGCAGTTCTCTGAATCTACATTTCTTTGAAACTTCTGCACCATACTGCCTTCTCCATAATACTGTGAATACCTCTGAGGTCAGCTAGGCACATCCAAAATAAAAGAACCCTGTGGGATCACATAAAGTCACTCTCTTTGCAGTTCTCTGGGAGATGATCCCAGTCTATTACATTCAATGACTTTGCCCCTTGAAGCACTCTCTTTCCTTTCATTCCAAAGTTATTACACTGAAAATAAAATTTGTTATTATTGCTCTTTGTTACACAAATTGCTTTAGCAAGAATACTTACAGATTTCATGTGTTTTATTCAAAGGCTGTTTTCATGACCCTCCTTTTCAGTCTTCTTCTTACACTTGACAGTGGTGCAGACTTTAAATCAGTCATATGACAGTTGCTATATCACCTTTGTTGCTAACAGTTTCAGATGACCTTGGTGTCATTGGTTTGAAAGCATGTTTATCACCAGTAGGTAAAACAAGGAAATGAAATACAGCAAATATATAACTAGATAGATGTGCAACCATGGTGATAACTTTTTTGTAAGAGATGTAAAATTCAGCTGACCATGACTCCTCTGCATCTAGATCACTCTCCCATTCCTTAGAATTATATAATGTTACTTTACACTTTCTAGGCAGGTGTAGCTTCAGTTGCTGTTTTTTCTATATAAAACCTCATGTACTTCAGGACAATCTGTCAGTACAAAGCAGGGTGCTCTTCATTAAATGCTCTCTGCTTCAGAAGTATCTTCTAAGCCACTTGGATTTTGCATCTTTCAGAAATGTTTGTGCATTTCTCTGTGCTTTTGTGAGGCTAGAAAGCCTGGCTGGGGTAGACCGCAGGATATAAATATGTAACATTAGACTTTTGAAAGCATTTATTTAGTTTCCAGATGTAAAAATTTATGGCATAGGTAATGAACAGTGGACATAATAAGAAATCAAAGCCCATTTTCTGCAGGTATAGCCAAGAACCGTATAAATATAGCTATTGTTGGAAAATCTAATGTGAGATGCAGCACAAGGTCTTACTTTCAGTTTAAGCCATATTGTGTTTTCTCATTAAAACAAGGAACAAGAAGTAGGTTGTGAATCAGAGACAGGGTTTCCTGAATTGACCTTGCCTTTGTTGCCAGTAATAGAACTGGGTCTTTATTAAACCACTGAATGTCATGCGTGTTAACATGCCCAGCTGGGCCATGTCTTTTTGGGCACTTATTCTGTTTGTATCACAGTGGCAGTACATATGAATAAAGTCCTGGGGCCATGCAGCTGCCATTTTTTTAAACTACTGCCACTCAAGCACACTTAAGAAATTAAACAAAATGGGTTTTAATAAGCTTCATCTGTGTTCAGACCAAAAAAATACAAGCTGACACTCTGGGTTCAAGTGCAAAAGGCCCCTGTGTACCTGCTGAGATGGAAGCATCAGAAATGGAAGGGATAAAGGAAGCATCTGACCACTTGGGCAAAAAAGCAGTCACAGCTGCCACTCCTGGGAAGTCCAGAAGGGAGGACCAACTCCCTGAAAGACAGAGGAAAGTTACTGTTTTCCTGGATGGGAAAATGTAGTTCTCTAATGGGCCAGATACTCTGAAGAGAACTGGCATCTGTGACACCAGAAATTTATAACAAAGCAGTACAATTCATCACCTCATTCTAGGTGGGCTGGTGAATAAAGTTAACAACAAGCTAAATTACAGCACCATGTTTAATATAAATAAATAGCATTGAACTGTTGCTCTAGTAGTTGTCAATACTTCAGTTATTCCTTATTCTGTAGAGAAAAAGTGTTTATATAGTTGGAAAAATCCATCTATAGAAATAATCACACATGACTGGGAGACAAACAACCCACAATCTGTCTGTCTTGGCCAAAAGGTCAAGAAGTGTTAAATGAAAAGGATGTGAGCCCTACAGCCTAGATAATTTTCCATTCCTGAAGTTTGTTTTCCCTTCAGCTTTAGATGGAGAAGCTATTCTTCAGTTCCTTTCCTATGCCTGACTGTGCTGCCATGAGCTGTTAAACATCTCTCATATTTCACTTCAGCAGTAGCTCTACTCCAATAGATGAAGTGATTCATCTAGGGAGCCTCTATATACATTAAAGTTTGTCTAAGAGCATTAAAATTTAAGAGTTAAAAAAGGACTACATAAATGAAAATTGTTATTCTTTATTAATCAAAGTCAACGTGTTTAGTTGCTTTATTCTCAGTAAAGGAAAACAGAGTCACACAGTGAAACTTTTTAGTAGTGTCCTTTCTGAGACAAAAAAAAAAGTGACTGTGTCAAGGTGTTCTCTTTTATCTATCTGCATTCTTCACATTTCAATATACTATCCCATGATAGCATCATCACTACCTGTACCATTAATTTAGCTTGAGTCAAAACCAAGCAATCAAGTAAAGAATGGTTTGCCCTGCTTCCTAATAAATAAGACACTAGAAAAAAAAAAAAAAAAGAAAAAAACAAACCAAAAAAAACCCCCATTGATGTTTGTTTAAAAAACACAAATGAAAATAATTTTAGTTTATAGTATAGATTAAATAAAATAGTAACATATAAGAGGCTTATAAACTTAAATTGTCCATAATACAGAAGGGGAAAAAAGAATCTCTTGATATTTCAGATTAACAAAGCAGAGAAAAATGTATTTTTCCTTTTTATTTTTAAGGCACTGGCCTGAAGACTTTTTCTTCTTTTTCATTTCCTTTTCCTTTTAATGTTGACACAGGAGAAAATGCAGTCTTTTGTGTGTTATTTTAGTTTTTGCAGTATATCTTGTAGTATGTGTTACTACATATCATTATTCAGGTTAAAGAGCACCATATAAACTAAGAAATGAATGCATAGCAACCAGCAATCTGCTCTGAAACATGAACTGCATCAGTTCATATCAAATGAATATGACAGAAGATGGAGGATGAGAGTTGTGTCTAACTTCATCTCAGTATTTCATCAGTGATGAAATGAGGGTCCTATGGACTACCTCATGCCCCTTGCAAAGCCCACCTTAGAGATCAAAGCATTAACAGCAAAGAATAAAACTCTTTCAATTGTTATTATTCAAACATACATTAGTCCATCAGAAAAGAGTTCTGATTTATCATGTAGCCAAGCTAAGGAAAGAAAATTAGTCCCAGAGGAAGAACAGTGAAAGAAGGGAAATAGGTGAGTACTCTGACACTTGGTGTCCTGGTAAATGACATTCTGAGCTGCAAATGTGAGACACTGGTCTCCATTTTGGCTGTGCCAAAAATGTTGATGAAGGATGATGCTTAGCCTGCTGAAAGAAATGTTTTTGCTTTACCTTTCTGTTCTGCAGTTGCATTTCTGCTGCTTATCTTGTATGATCTGAGCAGTCACACAAAGTCAGCCTGACCAGGCAAGAGAAGACAAGGCATCCCTTCTTCCATTTCCAGTAGCAACCCAAGCTTAACCAGCCTAAGCCAGTGCAACCTCACTCAGGCTTAGTGATGTTTTCTAGATGTTCCTGCAAAGAGAACAAATAAAATCTTAACATTTATCAAGGAGGAAGTAGAGTCTATGAATGTTTGGTCTGGCTTCCTGGGTAATATAATCATTCAATAACTACTGAACTGAGCCTTTAGGTACTTCACATATTTTCAGTGGTGACACATGACTGTTCAGCCATCTGTGGAAACCAATTTCAGTGCCTGGGTTCAGGGAATTTACAATAATATTTTGGAATATCTGGTTTTCAGTTGTCTACCTGAGGATATTCTCAGGAGGTTTTTGTGTGATCCTACAGTAGTTCAGATAACTTGGGATTAATCTTTAGGCAAATTAATAATTTTGGCTTATTGGTTAACTTTCAAGCAGTTGGTTATTTTCCCTTTTCTAAAAGGAAATTAAATCTGGCACTTCTGAAATACTTTAGGACATGTTATGTTACTGTCAAGACACCAATATTTTCAATGCTTGTTAATATTTTTTGTTTCTCCTGGTATCATATTTCTATAACAACCACCACTAGTACAGTGCAATTATAGGTAAGAGAAATGTTCATTATTTGTTTGACATACAACATTATAAGACTGAACTTAAGAACACTTGACATGGTATTAAACCTAATGTTATTGACCAGCAGATGAATTTTGCTTCCTGGTTTTTATTTAGAAACTGGCTTTGATTTAACAAAGTAGAAGACACATCTTTCCCTCTCTACAGTTCCAGTGAAATCACTATGTGTTGTATATGATATTTTATTCTTCTGTAGGACAAATTATAGCTGTGACAAATCCCTATGGTTGCAGAGACAGCTCTTCCTAAGAACTGAAATATTTTTTAGATAAAAGAAGGTTAAAGAAAAGGTATAATATACAACTATAATATACCATGCAAAATGTATTCCCGATAATATAAAACAAGTGCAGAAATTAAACAGTGGACAATAGGAATGTAAAATAAAAAAACCCTGGAAGGACTGTTTCATATTTTTTCATTAAATTGCATTATATTTTTAATTTCTTCATCCTCCGTAGACTTCAGATATTTTCATTGTTTAATCTCTCTCCTTATAGTAACTAATGTGGGATATTATAGAACTGGAATATTTAACAAAAAGCCTGTTAGGCTTCTTATTTAAAATGTGCTGAAAATAGAAAACAATTTGTTTTGTGATGATACAAATTCAGAGGCTTCTGGGTTTGGTGTTTATGGGTATACAGACATTCTCACTTGGAAGGAGAATTAGTAGTTAGAAAAAACATGCAAAAACCCCATTATCAGCCAAATTCAATGTTACTGAAAACTATTATTTTAATTGTATTCTCCTTAAGTAAGAAATTTTAATTTTCAGAAAATAGATGGTGTTATTTGAAGAATAATCTTTAATACCCAATATTGGTAGTAGTACAAAACAAGATTCTGACATGTTGTGATAGTTTTTGGGGCTACATTTTTGCATACAAATATCTTTCCACAGTTTCTGTGACCTTAATGATAAATTTGAAGTGCTTTAAAGAAATTCTGAAATCGTAGTGGACACATTTCTATATGCCATATAGTGTAACCTGTCATTTGCACAGGGTGAAAGATGATTTCTTGTTTTGGTACTTAAGACCTTTGAAAATTACCTGGATTACACCTCTGGATGTGAAGAGCCTAAGCTGGAATTTTTGGACTAATTACAGAAGCACATTTCTATTCATAGGTAAATATAATAGAATATAGTAAAAATGGAAATAGATTTGTGGCGTCAGGGAAAGCAGGGCTGGAAGTGTTGACACATCAGGTCCTAGAAATCTGCATCCTACTTTGCTAATAAATAGCTGAATCATATTTGGTTTTCTGTGGTAGAAAGTTATGAAAAACACATGGTAGTTCTCTGTACAGTAAATCTCTCCTGTCACATGCTATTAGGTAGTGTTTAGCACTATGCATTAAAGTGGTATTTGATTCAGTTAAGACTGAATTCAGCTTCTAGAACCTGTACTGTAGAAGCAGCTGAATGCTCAGAATATGAGCATTTTGCTTGAGCGAATTGTACAGGATTTTGCAGGGAATAAGGTCAGAAATATTTTCATCAGTAAAATCTTCAGTAACAAATGCTCTCTTCTTCTGAAATACCAGGCTTTGGTTATGGAGAGCTAATTGATTAATTTTGAAGGGTTTTCTTTCCTTCTGTTCATCACCACTGGTTCTATTTTTGTGTTCTTAGGTGACAATACAAATTTTAGTGGGGTTCTCATTAATACAGAAGCCTTTCTTGAATGCATATTAAATTTCCCATGAGCCAAACATAGTGCTAGTATTTATCACCCAATCTAAATTGTCAAGACTTTATTTCTATACTTTATGGTTGGACCTATTAAGCTCCAATGTTTCTTGATTAATATTTTTATATTTGGAAATAGAGGACTTCTTCATATACTCTTCTGCTTCAGTGGTTGATTACAAATTTATTTGGTCTGCCTTTATATTTCCAATTATATATTCAACACATTTTGGAGGGTTATTATGAAGATTAATTCTAAAGATATTTTTTATTATTATTTCTGAGATAGATTTCAATGTTTACTTTTACTAGAGTCTACCATGTTTTATTTTTAAAGTCTAGAGTCTTTAAAGTCATATCGGCAATTATGGTCAAGAAAAATTAGTACTGGTGCTATTATTTATAGAAAGAATACTATCACGTAAGTTTCCTACTTTTTTTTTTTTAATGATGATTTTTTTTAATATATGGCTACTATGTTTCATCTTACTGCAGCAGTAAGTAGAATGACATTTAGTCTCTGTAAAAGAGAGCTGAGACCCAGTTCTGCTTAATGGATCCTGAAGATGATGATGAAATTTCTTCTATTATCCACCCCTCACTGCTCCTCTTTGTGTTATGCTTTTCTAAAAGAAAAATAATGAGCTAAACCCTTAAGGGTGAGGAAGAGATTGAAAAAGTTAGGTCAGAGTTGCTTTCAGAGGGAGCAAAGGAGTAATAGTGGGAAACTGGGAGCATGAAGGAGACAGGCTGTGGAGGTGAGGGAAATTCCTTAAGGGTCCTGGGAAATCTGCTGAACTGGCAAAAAATTGAAGTCAGGAGCAGACAGAATACAATGCATACATTTATTTTTTCTTTTTCATTTTTATCATCTTGCCTCTTCCAGTTGCTTTGAGTTTTGCATATTTTAAAAGTTGGAGGGGTTAATTTAATTTATTAATTTCTTAACTATTTTTCTGTAGCAGGACTTTTGATGTTTTGAGGTAGTTCTTATGAAGGAGAGGTCAACATAGATCAATCTCAAAGCTTTGTTCAGCTTGGGGTCTCATAGCACTCAGCTAATGTGCCCAATCTTCAGAACTGGGTTACCTCTGAAGGCAGGTTTTGTCTCAAGCAACTGCTTATTCTCCTGCTGAAAAGATATTATGTTTATGGATGAATTTGAATATTGCAGGGATTCCATTTTGCTGGCAAGTGTAGCAAACATCTCTCTGAATTAGAACAATATCACAGTGTGTACTTGTGTAGGCTGGACTGACATGGTATTCTTCATATTAAAATAATAAGCAGTGCAAAAGCCGTCCTGTAGTAAATGCAATCAGAAGATAGATAAGCAGAATTTAACTGCTTCCAAGGTTTCAAAGTAGCACCCAATCTACTTGTGTTATAATGCAATAAAAAGGAGGATTTTCAATGAGCTAACATAAGTCTCATGTTATTTAAATTAATCGTCTTTTTCTGCATATAGTTCCCCTGAGCTTCAGACAACAAACTAGTTTTTCGCAAGTAGCATTGATGGCAATAAGCTTTTATTTCGATATCAGTCCGTATATTAGCTCCTTATAACTTTTTATGCTAATTTCTGTTTAGTTAAATTAATAAGTACTAGCCCCATGGTAGCTAATTTTCATCTGTTTGAGGGAGGTATTGCAGATAACTGCAGCTTCTAAGCAGGCAGATTCACGGACTCTCTTCTCTTTTCTGTGTCTTTAATTGCACAGTAGTACTTTCCAGTGCTTATCTTGAAAAGCTTTAATTACTTCTAGTTATGCAAGGTCTGTGGACATTTATTGCCATTAAATATTTTTTAGAGAACATTCTTGCCCTTTTGCCTTCTGCCTGAATGAACTGTAAATATCCTTAGTAAAGTTGAAGCTCTCTAGATTTGTTGTTTCCCCTAAGTGCTGATATTTTTACAGCAGCTGGTCTACTTTTCCAACATACTTTTCATTTTTATAACTTCAGCTTATAGGTATCTAGTTCCACAAACACTTCCAAAAGTTTTGCTGACCACTCTTGATTACAAATAATTATTTTTCATGGACTACTTTTGAAATAATTTCTTACTTTCTATTTATTTTTCACTGGATATAATTTCAGTTATTAAGATAATATCTCTGGCTCCCCTTGAAAGCCAGATTTGATACTCTGAAACAGAGTGAGTAGGACCTTGCTTCAGGCATAACCCACTGAATTCTTTTGATTCATCCTGTGACTGAAGATTTATCTGGAAAAATGCTTTTCTTTATAGCCTCGCAACAATTCAGGAGATTAAGGCAGATACAACTGTTATTTCCATCCCTAATGCTGTTCACCACGCAGCTGGATAAATCTCTGAGCTGCCCCTGCTTTGTGCAGGGCTTTGGACTAGAAATGCCCTGAGGTCCCTTGCAGCCTGTGATCCTATGCTCCTAATGACACAATCAGTACCTGTTAATAAGATTGATTTTTTTTTTTAACATACTATTGTATTGGAAAAAATAAAATCATGAAATGCTTAGCAAGAATTTAATTTATATTAGTTTTCAGCAGTGAAGTCTCTGAATATTTTCACATTTATTTTCTGTTATTAAATTTTTATATTTTTTGATAGGAATATACCTTTTTTTTCCAGTGATAATCACACCTGTGTAGAAGGAGGGAACTCTCTCTGACTCACATATCTGTAATGAAATTTGCATTAAACTTTTGTGACAAATATGTTAGCAGGTGCATAGGTTGTTGCTGACCTCCCTTTAAGTCTTCATACTCAAAATCGTGCCCAAGTTTTGCAAAATCCTCCCACAGAAAAAAATTGCATTACACAGAGAAATGAAAACTGTCTTGGTTGCAAAAATAAAAAAAACTATTGCAAATATCACTGTAAAGACAGTGTTGCCATGTACTGAGCTTGCATTAATTTAGAGGTTTTGTCATCAAAAGATGCCTTGAAGTATACCACTCTCTTGTACAGAGTAGTCTCAGGTAGTCTGAAATTTGGGTTAGCTAGTCAGGATTTCTTCTTTCATAGCCTGTCCACCTAAAACTGATCATTTGGAGGTAACATTCAAAATTAAAGTATGACTTAGCTTTTGCTTTACGAAATTTAAAAGTTTTGCACTGTGGTTATAAATTGCTTTTTTTTTTTTTCCATTAATAGAATTAGTTTTTAAAATTAACTTCTTGCACTTCATGCTTAATATTTTGCACATACTCTTTTTCACCTGGGGTTCTGGGTGTCTGGTTTCTCAGGCTCTATTCCCATCTCATGAGTGGATATTAAGGGTCTGAGCACCTGGCAGCCATGTGGTGCTGTATAATTGCTTTTGTATCCTGGTTTGAAAAGTATTTTTAAGTATCATCAAGTATACATGCCATTTATCTGCATGAAATTTTAAATTTTGAAGTTTTTCTCACCTTTTGGGAAGCACATTCTCATCTACATTTGCAACTGTGACACTGCCATTTCAACATTTTCATCTGAAGACATATCTCTAGGAAAAACTGCTTTTTCTCAGCTGCATTTACCATCTTCAATGCTTAAAGCATGGCCAGTGTGTAATTTAGAGTCACAAAGTTCTATCAGATGATGGTTTATTTCCCAGCACCTAGTTTAGTTATATTGCTTTGGTTTTGTCTGAAGATGTCTACTTTTCACAACTGGTATATGAAGGAAAACTTATTCAGACCTGCCTAAAAAATGTAGAACTCAGATTTAAGGTGTGAAAGTCCTGAACTTGTGAAAAGTCACATATTGAGTTAATCGGTTTGGGATGTGACTCAAACAGGATTACACCTATGTTCTCTAGCTTCCACTGTTTGCCTTTTGTTAGAGACGAAAGACATCAGCAAATACATGAACCTTACAATAGCATCAAGCTTACATGGAAGAATGTATATTTTTATTACATTTCCTAGATAGTATTGAAAACATTTATAGCTAAATGCTATAAAAAGTAAAAAGATCACTTGCTAATGGATGAATGGATCATGTCCTAAATATCCTAAAAAATCCACTATAGTCTAGAGTGCAATTACACACACTTTGGACACATCACGCTGCTTCACTTCCAAAGGGACAGATATACCATCCAACGCTTTGCTCAAAATCAGTCATCTAGAGAGAACTAGAAAAATTCCAAGTCCTAAGTCATCTCTTAAAATTGTTTAAAAGCTCCTGTGAACAGTTTTAAAATGTTTCATTAAGGTATTCATTCTAGCATACATTTCACATTTGAGTGGTTTCAAAGTTTGTTAATTACAATATTTTTATTTGTTAAACAAAATTAATAAAGTGTTAAAAATATTTTTAAGTCCTAATGTAATTAACCAATGTTATAACAATAGGCTTTTAAAAAATCCAAACTTTATAATGCAATGTGTAAGTTAAGCTATGAAATAGGTTAAATAAAAGGGAGTAAGAGACAAATAAAAGACAGATAAATGCAAATCAATGGTACAGCAGGGTCTGGATCACTGCTTTCAGTGTAGCTGTTTGAAGAAGTTTATGCAACCATGAAGGACTGAAAACTAGTTGGTCCACTTTTCTGAAACAGCTGAAGAGGCTGTTAGTGAGAAACTCTATTTTCCCTGTTTCCCACATGTCAAAGTGGAAAAAATCCTGTCAATTAATAGTCTTCTACACTTGAGTGTCCATACAATTACTATTGCTCTGTTTTTGCTTTTGATGATGAGCTGAGAAATCAGTCTTGTCTATCACATGCTTTGGTAACATTGGTCACGACAGTGACTGTATGGTTTAAGTAATCAAGGCTACCTAAGGACTTGCAAGCTAGACTTCCAAGAGCAACCTTTTCAAAACATAAAACATTACATTATATGTAATATATGTCAATTGCTGTTAGATAGTAAAGCTGACTAGGTTTCCACATAACAAAATGTGCCAAATAGAACTAATGTGTTTAAGTTAATGAAAGCTGAAGGAGTAATCAGGTCTAGTGGAAGGTGTCCCTGTCTGTGGCAGGGAGGTTGGAACTAGATGATGTTTAAGGTCCCTTCCAACCCAAACCATTCTATGACTCTATGATTTTATAACGTTGTCAAGAGGCTGGGCTTGTAGTTTTTAGCTGATCTCTGCTTCTTAATATACTTCTAGCTGTCATGACAGACGTTTTGATGCAGCTCTGATGCAGCAGGTAAATACTGTTGTGTTACCTCTGAAAATTGAAAATTGTATCTTTAGAACTGTATTTTATGAAAGCAGCAAATTGAAAATTCAAGATTTTTTTTTACAACTGTAATTTTATACAGTTTTAAGTATCTGAGGTTTTAACATACTGAGTTTGAGAATCTGTTATTATAAACACAACAAATTATCCTCAGGATAATGGACAGAAAGTGATGAATTACCAGAACATAGATTTATAACATTCACTCCTGGTTAGCAGTAACAAAAGAATGGCAAGGCTGATTTATTACTTGGTAGTATATTTATTACTGTTCATGATTTTTTAAATTATAGTACATAGAAAAAATTAATTCAAGTTATTGAAATGAGAAAACTATATTTGATTCTTTAACTACAAAAGATTTCATTTTCTCGCAAATTTAGGAATAAGCATAACATTCATCAAATTATAAAGAACATTGCTGGACATACAGCTTATTTTAATTCTAGTATTTCATGAACAGAAAGGATACTTAGTGTCAGAAAGTGCAAGATGTCTCCTTGTGATAAATTTCAGAACCTCTCTCTCTACTGTGCTCTAACCTTTCCCCCAAAACCAGCAGGTCATAGTCCCATAAGTAACCATACCTGACAGGGATCAAGATATTAAAAGAAAAAAAATTATCAACTTTTATTCGTATTGTCCTGCTGTTGACAGCTTTTTCTCGCTATGGAAGCATATTGTTTGCTAGCCACAAGCTAGAAACCAGTGATCTGCAACATAGAAGGTCAAACATCATTAGAAACTTGATAAGAAAATTGATATTCTCTCCTGAGTGGTTAGAAATTACTGGGGGACTGTTGCCACTTTTCCTGGATAGAGCTGGATGCTGACTCACTGTTTTGTTACTGGCTTTCACAAGTTATAAGTACAAATGCAGTATCTATGGTATTTATAGTACCTGAGCTAATGGGACCTGCTTTTACGAGAGGGTTGCACTAAAAGACCCAGATGTTCACCTTAATCTAAATTGTGAGTCTGTGAAAAAATAACAGGTATTTGAGAGTCTTCTGTCAGAAAACCACCCATGGTATTATAAAGATTCTTTGATGCTGAGACATGATCCAGATCTCAAAAAGGAAAGACGCATGCAACAAAATATTTGTAAACCTACTGCGATCAGTTTTCTATTGGACTATACAAAAAGTTTTGAGGCAGGGAGAGGGGGAAAGAAGGTTTGAAAGAGTTTGGAAATGGGTTTCTCTTTCCCTAATGGGTTTTATTCTCTGACACTCTTTTTATTGATTTCTATCCTTCCAGTAATTTGAATGATTTTTTGCAATGGACCAACATGAAATACCACTCCTAACAGCAATTTTATTTTACTCAGGGAAGAGAAATCCAATTAGCAGTTAGATCAGTGTTCAAAGCCTGAAGTAAAAGACAGGCCAGTTAAGGTTTAGGTTCTCAGACAGTGCCCAGCTGTGATTTATTATCCACAGTTAAACTTCAACCCAGACTTGGGTAATATTTTGTCACTTCAAGAATTTTCAGCTCTACTTAGGTGTTGGAGCTTTTGTTCTTAAAGAGGGGATCTTTCTGCTGAGCCAAGGACATAAATCAGACTTCAAATTCAGAGCGTTCTCAGGGCTGACTGTCCTCCTGAAAAGATTTATTAGCTTTTAGTAGTACTAGATACTTAGCCAAACTGCACTGGCAGAGTTACTTGGGGAAATGCAACTCTGATGGACAGCCTGCTTAGAATAAAAATAATTAAAAGTTTCATAAATCCAGGTACAATAAGTGAGTTTAACAGATGAAGCAAGATCCTAGCAAGTAATCAAAAGGGTGTGTTAGCTCATACCTGAGGGAATGCACTTCAACAATTTTCTACGTTTCCTGGAAATAAGTGTTCCCATGGTGTCTGTCCCTTTACAGCTAACGGGAGATCAGAGTGGTTTCCTTAAAGACATCGTTTTAGCACAGGAGAAGATGAGAATTTGAATCTAGCAGGTAATTTCTCAGAGGGCACAAATAAAAACTTCACATATTTTGAGAAGGAACATTTACCCAGATATGTAAAAATATGGTGTTTTTTTATTTATTTATACATATGAACATCTATATATTTCAGTAGTTACTGCAGTGTGCTATTATGCACAAAAGGTGGATATTAAAGGCTGCTCATGCTTTTACAATGCCCATGCATCTTCTGTAACATACTTATATGAAAGCATATTATCAGCTTTTCTGAAAGGAATGGCCTTTCAGAATTTCAAAGGCTTTATAAGCATTTAAAGATACATTGAAGATTTATGTCATGTTCAGAGTTGGAAATCTGGGGAACTTAAAGAGCATGCTGAGTACTGTGACTACCAAGAAGCAGTAAACATCTGAAAATTGTTTTGTCGTCAAGGATTCTTAGAATGCAAGCTCCAGATAGATTATTATAAGATCCTTTTCTGAACTTGGGAGTCTTTAGCTGAGCTTGAACCTGGTATTTTCCTCAGTTTTTGGTGTTATATTTTATGCACTTCATTGGACATGGACATCATTGGACATTATTGGTATCTAGCAGTGAGAATAACAATCACTTTCTTTAAAAAAGTGGCTTCTTGAATGTGCTAAACAGGTTAGCCAGCATGAAAACTCAAGTTTTCTGTGAAAAAAAACCCCAACAAACAAGCAGCAAATTTTTACCAATCTTACCTTTTTCTGTTTTTAAATTGTGAAATTCCTCATTTCTTAAGACAAAGGTCCCGCATCTTAGTGAGAAACATTTTTTTTGTCCTGAAGTGAAACATTAATAATAAAACTGGAATCATATTTATGGTTTTGAAGCTGTGTTTCCTTGCTTGAGTCATATTTTTTTTCTGTTGCATATTTTGCTTGATGTAGCTAACAACATTTACATTACTGTAGAACCTAGTATCCCTTCTCTGTGCATGCCCAATGCTTTCTACAGCAGTCTGAATGCTTAGTACCTGACTGGCTAACAGCAAAAAGGGAGTAGAAAAAAGACACATTAATCACCCCTGTTTCTTAGGTAGCTGCAGTAAAGCACAGAGGTATTTATCAAAGGTCATATAAAAGCTCCCTGGTGGACTAAAACAATGAACTCCCGTTGGCCATGTGCTGAATTTAATGCTTTACCAACACAACACCTTTTCCTCATTTCAATAAGGAAAATTATAAGCTTTAAACCAGTGACATGAATATACACTGGACAGGGAAGCATACAAACATCTCCAAGAATGATGTATATTTCTGTTAGAAATGGTGCACTGTGCCTTGCATGCAATCGTTTGTTTAAATATATTAATTTGGAGAGTATGTAAAAGTTTATATTTACAAAATGCTGTATATTTTTGCAAGCCATAAAAGCAGCTATATTTGAAGGAGAGGTTTGCTTCATTACATGCTAGGAATAATTCTTACTTGAATATTTGGGCACACTTTTGTGTCATCAGGTGTTTGGGGAAAACAGTTAATTTGGGGCAGTAAGGTAACAGCAAATGGATGTACATTTGTATCTGTAGGAATGCTGATCAAGTTTTAGCTCAGTAAGAATAAATAAAATTCAGATACTGCAACTTACACACAATTGGTTCACTAGCAACATGGAGATTAAAAAAATATATTTTTGCCACAATAAGAATTAAAAAAAATCTTAGCTAAAATAACAACAAAATCAACAATTCAAGCCTTCAGGTAACTTACAGGAAAGTGGCATGATTTCACAAAAATCTGTAATTGAAGTAAAGATAAAAGAGAGAAATAATTCCTTTTTGTGCCATTTCTATTACATCAGATTTGTCAGTTTCAAAGGATTATGAGGGATAGACATGCTCTCCTAATAGGCCTCGTGATATACCTGAAAAGGCAAGCAGAAAATGAGCCACAAAGCTTTGTCAGACGGCAGGATCTCAAACCATGACTCCACAAGGTCATAAAATAATCTGGGAAAAATGTCTATAAACAACCCTTCAGGACACGACTTACCTTTAAAACAAAATCATTAATGCAACTAAATTTCTAAAACACTAATGATACCCTAAAAATCAGCATTAAAAGGCTGCAATTTTATGTAAGACTTCAGAAGAAGTAAGGAAGGTCGATATATTTGTGGGAAATCTATCCCAGTTTGGAGTAAAAAACTGCTGAAGTTATTGACAGCATATAAAAAGTAAATAGGTCATAGACTTGACACCATTTTATTACCAAGAGTAAGCTTAATACAATCTATATGGATTCCAGTCTTATTCTAATTGTTTTCTCTGTGGATAAGATACTTTTTCTTTAGGATACATTCTTCAGTATTTTAGGATTGGCTTTTAAAAGCCCTGGCATCCTAAGTAGACCACTGCCCTCTAATAAGGTTTGTTTAGGCTCTGATTGTAGGCTCTGATTAGGCTTTAGTGTACTGGGTCCTTGAGGCTGGCCAGCTGTCAGCTGTAGCTATGACCTTACATTGCTTAATATAGTGGGGTCAGCTGATGAAGTAATCTTGTCAGTTTTGATTGCCGTTTTCATCTACTTGACTGGGAAGGTAACAGTTCTGAAATACTCCACTGAAATATTTGGAGTTTCCTTGGCTTTCAGAAGTTATTCATACTGATGTGTTTATAACCTGTTTGTAAATTTTACTTGTGGGAGGAAAGTAGCTGCGAGCAGATCTTCAGTCAGAGGATGTATGTAAATGGCTCCCTAGATAGGTTTGTCTCATTGTCTGACTTTGCTTTCTAGCAGTCCACCTGATTCCAGCAGAACTATGCTCTAGTTTAAGAGTGAGAGTACTAATGCTTGGTTATGTTACATTTTCTGATGGCTTTTTGGTACAATCAAGCATGTTCTACTGCCTCAGGGACTGATGGATTTTGCTGATACATCTGAAGCACCTAGTCCTGCTTTGGAAAATCATTGGGAATGAGTTCCTGATTAATGACTGACCAGACTGTAACTCAGGCAATGATGATCTTGTGGATAAAATTTGAGATATCTTCAAAGCTGCTAAGGGTGTCATAAGGTTGGGTACATCAGTATGTTGGGCACCATCAGCAGTTATATAGTTTGCTCCAGCTGGACCTTTCCAGATTGAAGAATGTCCAAATGATAATGAATTGGAGGCAGTAGATTTCATTCAGTCCAAGAGACAAAAACATAACTGATTTTCTTACTTTCCTTCTCTGTTAGAGAAACCTTGTCTAAAAGCTTTGGAAGCAGATTAAGTAAAAGTTAAAGGTTCTCCTCAGTTTCTGATTGTGCCTAATAATTGAATGTCTTTTTGTAGGTTTTGGAACTCTGTTAAGACACACAATTATCTGCTGACAATTCAGTAAAGACTTACACTGCTGCAATATCAGAACTCAATTATTGTAGCCATTTAATGATCGATTATTGATGAGGTTGGTCTAGTGAGTTAGAATTAGTTCCAAAGACAATATGATCACATGCTGCAGTTCTATTGCAGTTGAATTCAGCCTGGTTCTTGTACTTCACGTTTGCACCTATTCAGTTTTAATTGCAGTTTTTGACTGTAAGAACTATGGAATGTTTTGTTAGGACCTTTTTGTGTCTCCACCTGACATTCCTGTATCAACAGCTGAACATCCATGATATAAAGTCCATGCTTGGTGATATTGTTTCAAAAATAGACGCCCCTTGAAATACTTGCCATACTTCTAAAGAATAACCAATGTGATTTTTACAATTTACCACCTCATTAATTTTATAGTCCTTTATTTTTTTCCCATTTCTTTACAATTTTTATGATCTTAGAGTGATATTTAATGAATAATTTTCTGTTTGGCTTTTTTATTTGTATTTTAAAATACAATTACCCTATTAAGAAGGAGAAATATTAGTTCAGGTCTGTATAAAGGTGTGACTATTTTTTATTATTTATTACTGTTCAAACTCTGAAGTTGAGACTTTAACAACAAGCTCTTTAAAAAAGAATCATATAAAAGCAACAGTGTTTTCAGGAGTAGCATATCTTTGTCCATTAAACCATATCAAGTTTTATCTCAAGTATATTTCTGAGTTTGCCGCTTTCCCTTCTTATTCACTGAATTAACATTTAATACACATAATGATCTCAAATCAAGCAGTTAAGATCTGGAAGGTAAAATTCTAAAGATGGCATATGTCTTCAGAGAATTATTTGTCTGAATGAAGTTCTTGCCCTTTTTTCTTTTAAAGAAAGGGAAAAGTACATTGTAAAAATACCAAGCTTCAGCATAGGTGAGAACCATAATTGTTACATTGCAGAAATCAGGTGCTCAGCTGTCATGGAAAACATTGTTCTTTCATTAGCAGAAGTATCATGTTTAGAAATGAGTTCATGTTCACTAATACTTTGAATTAGCTTAACAGCTGTTAGTCTCATTTTCACATCTTTGCCTTGTGATGGGGTACGAAAAACAAGAATTAGTCCCTGAAGTTCCTACACCTGGGTTGGGGTAACCTCAGGCACTGCTACAGGTTGAGTAGAGAAGAGATTCAGAGCAGCTCTGCGGAGAAGGACTTGGGGGTGTTGGTCGATGAGAAAATGAACATGAGCCGGCTTCAATGTGCGCTCGCAGCCCAGAAAGCCAACCGTATCCTGGGATGCATCAAAAGGAGCATGACCAGCAGGTTGAAGGAGGTGATCCTGCCCCTCTACTCTGCTCTCGTGAGACCTCACTT
>JANHGB010010908.1:0-11043 GCA_026283785.1 Coracopsis vasa
GTAGCTGGTGCAGTGCTGTGTTTTTGACTTTCAGCCTGGGAACAACGCTGATAACACCAATGTTTTCAGTGGTTGCTAAGAAATATTTATTCTGACCAAGGACTTTCTGAGTCTCAAGCTCTGACAGGGAGGAGGGGAAGCCGGGAGGAAGTAGAGACAGGACACCTGACCCAAACTAGCCAAAGGGGTATTTCTATGCCACAGCACGTCATGTCCAGTATATAAACTGGGGGCAGTTACCCAGAAGGGCTAGATCACTGCTCGGGTCAGGCTGGGTATCGGCTGGCGGGTGGTGAGCAGTTGTATTCTCTTCCCTTGTTATTTCCCTTATTATTATTATTATTATTATTGGTGGTAGCAGTAGTGGTTTCTGTTATACCTTAGTTACTGGACTGTCCTTATCTCAGCCCGTGGGAGTTACATTCTTTCAATTCTCCTCCCCATCCCTTCGGGAGCCTGGGATAGGAAGAAGGAGGTAGTGAGCGAGCAGCTCTGTGGTTCTGAGTTACTGGCTGGGCTTAAACCATGACAGAAGGAGAAAGGCAGAAGCTTAAGAAAAGATGATCTTATGATGCTCTATTGCCAGCTCACAGGCATGTTAGAGGATATATGAAGAAAAAGAAGTACCAAACGGAAAAGATACAAGGAATATATCTAGTATACCAACAGTTAATACCTACCTAAGATAGCCCTTTTGATGAATTAAAAATATATTTTAAAATGTTTTATAATTACCAGAAATACCATCAGCAAACCAGTGCTATCCATGGACACTGCTACGCTAATTCATTTTTGTATCATTATGGGGGGTGAGGGAAAAATATGCACCATCCAAATAAACAAGTCCAATTACAATTACAACCTGCAATGTTATTTTTCTTAGTTGTCCTAACAGCTGTCTCCCAGAATAGGTCTGAGTCTTGCCAGCAATCCTGCATTGTTGTTTTCTGCAACTGTTTTGACAGAGCAAGAATTTCAGACTAAAAGGCTTCCAATGCTCACAAATATTAAGACTTACTTCAAAAGAGAATCCATAAAACATCACTCTTATGTTACACTTACATCAGGAAGAGATGGTAGGTTGTAAGAGCTACCCACTGGAGAACTCAAGTCTATCACAGGAGGACCATATGTCTTCCCATCACATCCTACAGCACTAGTGACTGTGGGGCTGGATGGAGTAGATGTTGTGCTGCTTGCAGTTGAAGGGGCAGTTGAAGCTTGTCCACTACAGATCTGCCACTAAAAAGAAAAGACAATAATCCACAATTAATCTTTTGATTTTTTCCCCCAACTGTTCACGTCTACTGCATATACTGGTTCTAACTCAGCAGTTAAACAAGCAGCTTAGTTCAGGAAGCTGAATTCAAACATAAAATCCTGATTTACTCTGAAGTTATCTAATTTCAAGAGCCAATCTTACACGGCAAGGGAAGATGACAAGTAGCTGAAAACTGAATAGAAGAAATGAATGTGAATTCTTAAATTCAAAGCTGTATCTCCATGTTAAGTATCTATTAATATTTCATGCTGCATTGACACTGTTGTGGGAGAAATGTAACAGTTTTAGTGAAATAAAAGCATTACAGATAATAGGCTGAATGCACAACTGCTCCAGTGCTTTATTAAGTAAATAGCTATAGTGTCACTTGGACACCATCAAGTATTTGATGTTGTGCTTCCCTTAACAACTTAAAGTGATTAAGAATTTGAAATGCTGACTGGATCTCCACCCACGTATACATTTAACACCATGATATGAAGTGCACAGTCAAGTCAGACTAAATTTCTTTCTTATTTAGGCATATGCAGTTTTCAACTACTTTAATGGAATTTCATGGCAACCGTAGGCAAAATTTGATCCTGCTCAATTCCTTTGTAATCACTCATTCTATTTACTCATTTCTAGTTTCAGAAAGACATTACTAGATAATAGAAATGTTTGAAAGAAAGACTTGCAGACAGGCCAGTCTTCTTTTCAGAGGCAGAGAATACAAGTAACTTCGTTTTATTACTACAGGTTTTCTTAAGATATTTTACAGTTTCTTCAATTTAGTTGAAATCAGTTCTCTGACATCATAAGCACTGCAAAGATGAATGGTATCACTCCACTTCTCAGGTCACAGATCAGTCTCATTTGATTCTTCCCTGCTTACCTCTAGTGACATGATTTTCTCTTTCCCTCCACATAGCTAACAATTCACATGTTAATATGCTTTTCAATAAAGATCTGCCTTTCTGAGCATCCAGAAAACGTATTATGTATTTGCTTCTGCCCCAGTTAAGTCTTACTCAGCAGAGGTCCCACAACTGTGCACTTCTTTTTAATCTCTTTCTCAGTAAAAGTTAATATGTGGCATACTCTGGAGAGTGGTGGCAGCTATAGCTTTTTTGGCAAGTACCTGGTTCCTAGCGAAATCATTAGCATCAAGCGAAAGAGAGGGATTTTCTATTTCGGCTATTCACCAACTGCTGTGTGTAGACCAAGGCTGTGCTGTCTTGCATAAATGGCCAGAAAACACAGTAATAGCAAACAAGAGAACAAAACACCTACATAGCACACAGAGTGGCTCACTTCTGTAATGCTTCAGCTGCTTAGAACTGTCAAAATGAAGCTTGACAGTTATCTCATTAACAAAACTGAGTATCTTGTCATAGAGAAAATGCAATCTCTGTTCTAATTGCAAAGCACTCTAGAAACATAATCTAAAAGTAAGATGATATAAAGTACATTTGATGTTTTACTTTTACATGATGAGTGAAAAGGGAAAGAAACTCTACCTGTTTTATAGCTTGCTGTGCCAAGAATGCCATTTGCAGTGGGTTGGGCTTTATTGCTTGCCTTGGTAGGTTTTGAGTTTGGGGAAATCTCATCTGTTGTGCAGGAAGAGCTGAACCATTAGGCTTGGGGCTATGATTCTGAAAATGAATCAAGCGTGGAGGTGCCTACATGAAAACAAACAATTCTGCAAGTTAGCTGATACATATTAAAAATTTGTGGAACATTGAGTAAGTAGACCTTTTAAACTTCTGAAACCCTTAAAAAATTAGATGCCAGCAAATAGTACCACACCATTTATCTGAATGGTCACACAACACAATGATTTTCAATGTTAAAAAAATCTAGCAGATGGGTTTGAACTATTCTGATATAATAAATGCAGATGTATGACAAGAGCCAGTGAGAGTATTACCAACTTTTAAAGTTACATGGGAGAATCACAAAGTTCTGTGCAAAAACACCTTGGAAAAAAACTAATGACAGATTCACTTCTTAAATCATTTGGCAAAACCATAAAATATGTAACTCAGCACTATATACGGTTGGATAACATACGCTGGGTTTTTTATTTATTTATAAAAATAGGCTAACTGCTACCACACAGGCAAGTTTAAAGTGCTGATTCAATTCTCTGTGAAGAAAACGTTCTGTAACCTATTTTACACAGCCATATGCTATGAAGATATCTGAAGTTATGTATCTAGACTTAATTTCTTTCTCTTTTCTTATCTTTACTTTTTCCTTCACTGCCATGGAAAAAGACTCTCCTCTGGAAACAGTCATAACTTACCTGATGAGAAGCAGGAGGCTGCTGCATGGTTCCTGGCATTCTTGGATTTGGTAAACTTACTGGACCTGCTCTGCGTTGAGCTTGCTGTCTCTGAGCCATGACCTGTTGCTGCATGTGCTGAAGTCGGAGCTGGGCTAAGCTTATCTGAGTTGGGAACTTGGAGAGCTGGTTTGAAGGTAGGCTGCCTGGTGGCTGTAAGTTTGTTTCCATCACAGGGTTCTTGGGCACATGTGGTGGGGTTTCTTTATCTTCAATTACCAAAGAACCTAGTTTAAATCAGATAAATAGAATACCAAAATACTGCAGTTAGCAAAAATGTTATTTTTCCCACATTTCATTCCTTTTATACCATGCTGTCATCATTCATTAATGTAAAGAATGGATAAACATGAGCTAGAGGGCTCCATTAATTTTGTTTCCCTGAAAAGAAACGGTTGCATTTTAAAGCAAATTGTCTTATCTTGCAGCCTCCTCTATATGGTAGATTCCTCTAGAAAAGGGTCCTGGCCTCTCCAGAAGAGCAAGAGAGCAAAGGGAAAAAGGTATCCTGATACAATCTGATAAAAATCATCTGATTAAAAAAAAAAAAAGTAACTGTATCATAAAACTTAAAGGATCACAATATCTTTCTGGCCTCTAAATTAACATCATGGAATACTCAAATGATACTCTCAGTTGCTACACACCACCAATTCCAGGATGTGATGGGCACCTCCAGGAGACATTTTTCTCTCCACTAGAAGGAACTATGACTCGACAGGAACTTTTAGAAATTAACGCTGGGTGACAGATTTTATCTTAAGAGGTATATAGTGCGGTTACACAAAACTCTCATGTAAAGTTCAGGATACCTCATCCAAAGAAACATGAATTCCAACTAGAACAGAGTTTGAGTTGATTCAAGGGAAGAGCACACTGTACAGTAAAAGACAGAGACACTTTCTTTGTTTAAAACAGAGTTAAGTTGGAAAAGTTATGGTCCAAGATGAGTTAAAAAAATTCCAGTGATTTTTGGAAGGCTGCACAACAGCTTTTCAATACAAGTGGGAGATAGATAACTCATACTCCCTTCTCTCCCAGAGATTCAGGGCTGCTTCCCAGGAGAGTTCATTTCACAAGGTGGGTATGCCACATGACAGTTTGACAATCCTTGTTACAGCAGAACTTGAAAGGACTCTCTGCAGCTTCTCTCTTTCTCTCTCTGTGGATCCTGTGCAGTTTAGCCTGGCTCATTTTGCGGTAGATTATCTGAAGGAGGAGGAAAAACTTCTTGCATTTTGTATTCTTCATTCCAGGAGCTGAGAAGCTGAGTAGCATCAGCCTGGTGCCTCATCTAGACACAGGCAGAGAAGGAATCTAGGCCAGCCAACATACCGTAGCACAGAACAGGTCAGAAACCTAACATCAACAATGCTATTCCTATATTGACACTTGGTAATTTTGGTGTTGCATATGTTTTAATTATGATTCTACCACATCAGTTATTAACAAAGAAATTACATACATTAAAATTGAAAAACCCTACCAACCTATTGCCTAACACCCTTTATTAAGCTCATAACAGGTCTAGTCAATGTTTCTTATAAAGTGAGCAGAGTAAATTGAAAATTAATAATACTGTTTCCTATATACAGCTGTATGAAGTATTCCACTACAGTCAAAATAGAGCTGTTTAGTTTTCTGTCTCTACAAAAGGAATTGCCTTGACAGAGAATGGTATTGACTGTACTACAGGCAATCGTCAAACCCATACCACACTTTTATTCTGTTCTCTCCAAGTCTAATCACACCTTCAAATGTCTTTCCAGACTTAAGACCTGTGGTATAGCTACTTACCCAAAGGTACTACAGAGAATGATTCCCTTCCATTATTCTAAGAAAACCAACTATGGGTTATCATACAATTTATGGAATCAAAGCACTTTAAGTGATTTTTTCCCTAAATACATTCTGAAGTTCGTAAGAGAGCTATCCTATTAGTGTACAGATGTTATCCCTCTGTCTGCAACATGCAGCCTGACTAGAATTCAAGCCATTCAAGCCAAGTTGTTTCTTTACTCAGATTTTATTTTTTCTTCAGGGGTTCTTAAATCTGGTTTATCTACAGAAATCGAACATGTTGGTCATAAACATAACAGCCTAAAGGTTGTGATTTCTGAAACCAGATAGATAAATGTGTTCTGGTTTTATCTATCACTTAAATAGACAACTGTTACAAGAACTCCTACGTTGATCTATACAGGTGTCATCTCTATGGTAGCACTGTTCAGAATTTAAGTGAACATATTTCAGCATCTCATTAAATAAACAAATTTTCTTAGAAGAGCCCAAAAACAAACACATGAAAAAGGCCCCTCTTGGCAAGCATTGTTTCAGTTTAGCAGCAGTTCACAATTATCACCACACAACTTGACAGTTTGTTTCTGGAAACAAGAAATTCACTTTCAATTCCTTTCCCAAAGAAAATTATTTACAGAGAAGAAACTTGGAGAATTTCCCTACTACCATCCAATGTCCCAGGGTGTGGGAAAAGGAGCTTGCTCAACTTAAAGCACTGCTATAACACTTTCTTTCTCTACCTTTGTAGAGAATCACACATTTGCACCTCTGTACCTTTGTAGAGCTGACTGTACTTCCTGATAAAAGGCAGAAAAAGGTCTCACAGGTATCTCACAAAGCATTCTGCCCATGACATAAAAACAAAATGCCCATCAAGCTGCCAATGTAGAGAGAAAGGAAGCGTAACAGCAGTCAAAAACCTAAAAAGACCACTAAGTTTTAATTCCTGCTCCTAAACTAATGAATTCCTATGGTTATCTCCATTAAACTCAGGCTTTCAGGCAACCACACAAGCTTCCAGGTTCTGGGATTCACCAGTATCATAAAAATCTAGCAACTTAAAGAGTTGCAAGAAAAAGAAAAATGTAGAGACTAGTTTGGAGACTAGATCAAAATCTATTAAGATAATGAAGTGCATTTGCAAATCTGTTAAAAACATGCTTTCTCCTGAATTCCAACCCACAACTTCACAATCTAAAAAGCCAGACAACTTTTTGAAGTTGTGAAGAAAGGTATTCTCTTTCCTGTTCTTCTGGTTTTCTTTGGTATATTCTTCACTTCTCTTCACCTCAGTTATGCAAGGCTTATTGTTCAGCTTGACAGGGGAACAAATGGCGGTTCTTGGACATTTATGCTGCCGCGACAGATTTCATCTTGGGAAGATGGGACTGAAAGAGATGAAAGGGCTGGAAGATGCAGAATAAGGATGACTTCTGAAATCCTTTCTTAGGATGTGAAGCAGGGTTATAGGTTGTGTTCCTTGTTTCATTGTATTGCCCAGTAAACTGAAAATTTCAATTTTCACCATCACATGTACCAATCAAGCAGGGTAAGTTTGTTAATACTTTATCATAAGTATTCATGAATAATACTTTTCTTCGAACAACACACTTTAAATGTCTTCTATAGACAAGGAAATAAATCTAACAAAGTAAATCAAGAACTGAATAGTGCGGAGGCTATTTATCTTCACAAAAAGAAAGCTGCTTTCAAAATGGGATCAAGACACCAAAGGGCTAATAAAACTTTATCATACCTAGATTGAAAATATTTTGAGCCCAGAAGCTAGGATCACAGTGAAACTGGATGGTATTGTTAGTCACTGGTGAAGCATCACACCTTGCTCGGAGAAGATACCGTAGTCGATATGTAATCTAGAATAGGAATAAAACAAGATTATTTTTTTCTCTGGTGCCAGAGCCATGTATTTGAACTGCATAAAAAGCCTTTAGCAAAAAACAGAAAGCAAACAAACAAACACAAACACCATCACCACAAAACCTCCACACTCCCCAAAACAAAAAAGCACAAACCAAGAAAACCAAAAAAAACTGAACAAGCCCCTAGAGAACTGAGGTGAAAAAGAAATTTATCCACGCTACAAATAAAGGAGCTGTTCTCAACAGCTTTCCCTTATTCCTAAAGTAGTTTTAAAAGCAATCAACTACAGAAAAAAAAATCATTTTTCCCTTGTAGAAATACAAATACTTCCACAAACTTGCTCATTACATTCAATAACTTGAACTACTTGCAAGTGAAGTACAGATTCACATAACCATTGTTGTTCTGTTTTCCCCCAAACCTACGCTAGCCCATTCATTTTTTTTCAAAGAAAAGTATCACATCCTTTTGGCAATCAGTGTCATCACAAAGATTTTTCCTTTTCCTGTAATAAATTTAAGTTTTCTTCAGATCCAAGGAGCAGGTTTTATAAGCTTCAGTCACCTTGGTTCCAAAGGACTGGACTATGATCATATTACACAAACAGAATACTCCATCAAATGCTCAGTATTTATCTAGTTCCCAGAAAGAATTTTCTTGCAGTTGTTTCACCAGAAATACCGAACACGGGCACTAGTTTTAGAATAACAAACAGCAGATACAGTAAAACCAACACTTCTATACCTATTTTTCTTGAATAATAGATGATTTCCTCGAAAACTTCTTATCTGCTTAAAATTATACTAGTTATCTTTTACATAGGAATTTTATAAGAGCTTCCAGTTTACAAATCTTTTCTTTCAGTTTTAGACAGGTCAGTTTTAGACAGGTCAGTTTTAGACCAAATACAAAAGCACTTAGCAAGACTTCAACATTTTCTATGACCATGGACAATTTTAAGCACATTACTATTTTGAATACAGATTTCATAGGATTTCTATGTACACTACCTGAATCAAGTATACTACACTACAGAAATTCCAGTCCTGTCACTAACACTGCTTGCACACAGTTCTTGTCATAGCTTGTTCCAAATACTGCTCTTACTGTGCACACATACACACACACACATATGTTGTTGATAAACTCCTGAGTAGACTAGTTACCTCCTGTAAGTAACAGTGGTAGCTACCAGTGTTTTGTTCAAGCCAGGTGACTAGGCTGGCAAACTGATGTCTTTCAGCAAACCATTTAGCGTGCTGTTTCCCTGAAGCCCAGACGTTACTTCCTACGTCTAACTACATTGAAGTCTGCTGAGCATTATTCCCTCCTACTTTCAGGTGGCTGGATATGCTGGAGCAGAAGTCTCACAGGCTCTCTATGCATCACTGTTCAGGAACAGATTTTCAAACGTCCACAGACAGGACAGCTACTCAATTCCCAGATAACACCAACTTTCAGCAAAAAAACCCCAGGAGCCTAAAGTTTATCTGTTCTTTTGAAAAAATATTTCTCATTTGTTGAGGCCTTATGGGCTCAAAGATCTTTTTCTTCAAACACATAATGTTTATAAACTTAAGATGCCTGCAACATAACTTGCTTTCTCACTCACATAGCAGAAGTCTTTGCAGCAACACTATGCAGCTATAAACAATATGACTCAGACTGATGTCATTTTTCTCTATTCAATAAAAAAAAATATGACTGGCTGAGGCAGTACAAGGCAGGCAAAATGAATTTAACTACTTGAAGTTGATAAAACCAAGTAATATTCTGCTATCTGTTATAACCTGTAGCATTTTAATGAGTATCAAAAAATAATTCTGAATTATTAGAAACATTCTGTATTTATGTTTAAGAGAAAACTGAAATCTGTACACAAATATACCTATTGGTAGAGAGCCATTAGAAAGTCTAATTCCCTAGCATTACTGACAAGTGTGTGTGAGAGAGAGAGAGAGAGAGACTAACAACAGCCTCTAAGTAAATGGAGAGAGCTATCGTTCTAACCTTACCAAGCGTTTGCTGTACAGTAGTGCTGTGCTGCTCCCACTGGAGACTGCCCATTTGGAAAAATTCATGACATGTTCCAGCTGTTTAGAGAGACCTGCCACTTCCTGTTGTTGCTGCAGAAGTTTCATTCGATGCTCTTTTGCCAGGGTCTACAAGTGGAAATGCAGTTCCAGTCAGCGGGTTCAATTTACAGTTAACAGGCATCAGCTTTCATATTTGTGATTCACAGTGATTGCTTAGCTCTTCTAAAAAGCATTCCTGCCCCCAACTGCAGCTATCAAACAGAAAAGTCAGTATACATTTATTCAAGATATCAGGGCTTCCTGTACATATTCCCATATTCTCTTATGACACGTTTTCACATACATACATGTCTCCCTGTGCACACACACTCTTTTGAAAAAAAATAGTTGGAGGTAGTATTTTTCCAGGTATTCATTCTAGACAATTCTCTATTTTGGTTTGTCATTGGATTGATGAATTTATGGAAAATTCTGATGGAAATACTTTCCATGTATGACACGACTTGTAAAAGCATGGAGAAAGAAACTGGGCTCAGAGGCAGCCCTGATTCACAAAGCAGGGAACACATAATAGTTACAAACGAAACAACCACCACCCCCCAAACACAATTCTTCCTCTCCTCTCCCATCAAAATCCCACTTGGTCAAACAGCTTTTGAGGGACATCTCTGTACTTCGCAATTGTGACAGGACATGCACAGGTGGCTGATGCTAGAAATCAATCTTATTTTAGAATCATCTAGATTGGAAATTTTAATGTGAAACTACAAAAAAAAAATAGCAATATGAAGACTGATTTTTTTTTCTTATGATAGAAATTAAATTACCTCCAACTGATGCAGCAAAGCTTTTCCTTTTTTATTTATTTCCACCATCAGTGTAAATATGGCAACTTTAATATCTTGTTCCACCTGCTTTTGATTCTGATTCACTTCAAGAATCCTGTGAGTAGACAGCATAGAAAATAGTGGGGTTTAGTTCACAAATCCACCGAATCTCCTCTACTCTGTTGCCGAGACTACAGTATTTCTTGGTCATATGCACCAATTAATACACATACCATCAGATACTTACGGTCAGGAAAACTACTGGGAGAAATAGAAAGAGCAAGTAACAGTAAGCTATGATAAAATTAACTGGTGTCAAATTCTAATGCCGTAAGTCTGTAAAATTACTGACATGTGCCACTGATAAAAATTAAATGCTTACTGGAATTAAAATTCTTGATTTTTAATGGCCCACTACATTTCTTGAATGGCCATAGCAATTAAAACTGTTTAAGTCTAATTTCTATCTAAGGTAGAATGATACTCCAGAGACAAAAAAAAACCCCAATAAACAGATTTTCCAATTTAGCTATTTCAACAATAGTGGTCAAACTTGTAACAGCAAATCATCATCTTACATAGTGAAAACCACTACTGCTAATATACAAGGCAGAATAACTACTCAGATGCAGCAAAACAGAATGGAGCCACTGAAATTGCTACTTGCCCGACATTCCTAACTATATAGACTTACTTGTTAAGTCCAAACATTTAGCTATGTAATTTTAAAGTTTTGCATAGCATTCTCTAATTGAGGTAACATTATCTGCATTTTAATGCTAGGCCATTTGTGTCCAGTGAAATATTACCTGAAGAACCCTGCCATTTACCACGCTGGTTTAAATACAAGTGGCTGCAAAGAAAAAATATACACAAAAGATGTAAGCA
>JANHGB010010913.1:0-18749 GCA_026283785.1 Coracopsis vasa
GCCGATGTTCCGGCTTGGCGCGAAAAGGGACGAGCTCCGCCCCTGGGCGGTACTCAGCTAACACGGCCGCCGCCGCCATATTTTGCGCCCCCCGAGGGCGCCTAGCGGTGACCCGGTTACCGCGGCCCTGCCGTGCTTCCCACCCCGCTTCGGCGGGAGAATAATGGAAGCGTTACTGCTAAAAACCGTAAACGCATTTCCGAATCCGTTCTGAACCCAGCCTGAATGCCACTCCGGTCAGGGATCGAAGATATTGCCACACAGCTGCACCAGGATAAAAATCACCTGTGCGGATCACAGCTTCCATTGTGTGAAATGTGAGACTGCACTCACACTGTGCAGAAAACTAGTTCTGATGGTGAATCATGGTACTGGCAAGGGCACACGCTGGGCTATTTTACTTCAGACTATACTGGAGAAAGGCACCCATGCCCTCACCACAAAAAAAAAAAGCAGTAGCTTTCAGCCCATGCTAGGCAGATGATCTTTTCTTTCCAAAATACAACTCTGAAGGCCATTAAATAAAATAATGCTGGATTATTGATATAATCCAGACACAAAGCTGGTTTTGAAGTCACATGGCTGCCCTTAACGGCAGTCTGTGTCTCATTGAACATCATCTGGCTGTGTGGGGCCTGGGCTCACCAGAGCAGAAGCATCATTGGCATAACCTGGGCAAAAGCCTGAGCCGGCACAGCTCCTGGCATGCCTCTCACCATTATCAGCACCACAGGAGACCATGGGCAGCTTCACGGGGCTGTCAGCCATGAAGCACATGCCATTTTCTTGTCAAAGCTACAAAGGAACCTGGCAGCCTTTGTCCCCTGAGTCGGGGAGCCTCGTTCTCACCCTCAAAACAACCTTCTGCTGCCTTCTGTCAAGGGATGTGTGAAAGAGGAGGCAGTTTCTTAGGAAGCCTCATGAACCCTCTTGTTCAAGCACACACAATCCTAGTGCTAGCGTTATTAAAGAGCATTAGAAAATGCTGACACACCTCAGCCAGCTAAGCTAAATGGACCAATAGGCAGTTTAACACCCAAAGTACAACGAGACATTTGCTTCATAACCTGATCCAGCTGAAACACTAAGACCACTTCAGAAACAGCTAGCCTTAGTCTATCATATGTAGAGTTCAAAAGACATTTATGTATGTAATTAGGAGCAACATATCTACTGACAAAAGATCCAATAAAATATATACTATAAAAATGTTTCCCCTGCAGTTTTATCCTGTTTTATTAAACCTTATTTTTAACTCTTATTTCTACCTCCTCTGATCTACTTTATTTTGCAAACTATTTATTGTTTATTTTATTAATGATTATTCTGCAAACTATTTTATAGTTTTACTATATAAGCAAAAATGAACAACATCAGGAAAAAACAAGTAGCTGGGTACAAAGCTTCAGAATGCCTAACATCTGAGATTCACGTGCTTTAGACGTGTGCATGTACACACGTGCATAAAAGCATCACTTATTTTCAAGGCTACATTACATCACATTAGTAGTAAAATAAGATTTACTCATGCTTTTATATGCTTCCCTTGCATCATTTATCAAGAATCTACTACAAGTCCAGTGAGAGATAGAAGATAGATTAATCATGATCCTAGATAATCTATTCTCACTCAAATGTTCCAACTTCTTACACTGGTTTAAAGTGCTAGCGTCCATTGCTTGAGCTATGCACACAGCAAAAAGGAACAGCACAGCTGAACAGAAAAAATAGTTTTGCTCTCAAATAAGAGCAAGTAGGAAACCACATGCTTTGAAGAAAAAAACCCAGCAGTTCCTTCCCTACTGATTTCCAGTTCCTTCCCTACTAATTTCCAGTTCCTTCCCTGATACAGTTCCTTCCCTTGCTGATTTACAGATGGTTCATGGTGATGGAGAATGTTGGATAAACAGATCTGAGGCATTGGAATGGAAAGCATAGGAATGAAGTTAAAAGAGGGAAAGTTAAAGTGTACAGCAAGGAAGGTCTTAATGGAACGATATCAAAGATAACATTACACTGACTGGATACATAAAGTGCCTCAAATATCTGAATGGCACAATCATTTCAGCTTATGGACTCTAGATTTACTGGGTTTACTCCCTGGTTGCTAAAATGAAGAAAATCACCTGTTGGGGGGAACTCTTACTGTCAGTACCATATCCTTCCCCTCTAGCATCCTTTGCCAATTCTGATGGTTTTGCCCGTCTTTCAATTAAATAACAATTCTAAATGTGGATTAAAGACTAAGTATATCACAGACAGTGCTCAGTCAATAGAAAAAGGTAAATATAAAGGTGACTATTAGTAGAGGCTGCAGATGGGAGGACAAATAAATCTCACCAGATTTATTTTTTTTTTCCCTTTCATTTCTTATGTTTGAAAAACAGCAGCAACTGAGTTTGCCTGTAGATATTACTGACATTTGTAATTGGGACAGGGCAGACAAGACTTGTATGTCAAGACAGCCTCTTTAGAATTTGCTGATGGGAACAATCTGCTCAAGTTAATGAAAAAAAAAAACCAAACCCAAACTTGAAAGTCACAGGAGTCTCAGGACAAAAGATCTAAATTCCAGTTACAGAATTATTTGAAAGTGTACACAAATTTACTTCTCAAATACATTACGTTTCTTTATCTTCCATAGGCTTAGAAATCAGGAAATTGTGTGTGTCAGAACTGGATGACTTGTCTTTTTCTTGCTTGATTCTTTTGAACTATTTCCATAGAAGCTTTGGCTTCATACAATGGGATCGGTTCATCCAGCTGAGGCCTAAAATGGAACATGTCAGAAGTGCCTGGTGAGCATGCTCAGATCAACAGAAATATTGCAGGACCACTGCTATAGACTTTACTTTCACTATGTAAACTTTACTCCTTAAACAAAATAAAAGTTTTATAGCTTTGCTTGGGTTCCCTAAAGAAGGGAAGAGCCCAAAAGCAAACAGGAAAGAGAAGTTAATGAAAAGATATCCTTCTTGGGGGGTAAAAAATAGGTGGTGGCGAGGCTTTTGCTCAACAGCAATACAGTCATCCTGCACAGAGGTAAAGGATCTTCCATTCCTATTTTATTATGGGAGTCTCCTTACATAGTGAAGCTGTTACTCTTCTCAGAGAAGTATTAGACCCATCATCTTTTACAGCCAAAACCATTTCTCAGTCAGACATGTTGCTGAGCAGCTAGATACATGCTCTTCCTCCACCAAGAAAAGAATATCCGGCCTTTGTTAAATTTTGACATACAGCATAATCATGGGATTTACCCAACCTCCTTGTGCATTAGCTTGCTGTATTACAAACAGAAATAAATCATAAACTGCCCCATATAAACTATGTGAGGCATCTTTTCCCAAGTATCCCCCTATAAATTTGCAGTACAGTGCTAGCAAGAGTTTTCTACTCTAATGCTGAATTTCATTAAAAGAAGAAAGAAAATAATAAAAAAATCAAATCGCATCTCACCTGAAAATGCTACTTGATAATTTCTCCATTATATCTTCTAAGATGGGTAGCTAAGAGGACTGTCAAGGTAACAACGTTTCTACAGATAAATCTTTCCATAACCATGTGTGCTGGCAAGAGCCCTGTATTAATACAAAACCAGCAGGATCAAGGTAAAAATGAAAGTTAACCTTAATGCCAATCTTTAGATCACCTTTATGCACCTGCTTATATATCAGAAGCCCCCTTTCCTGAACAGTATACAGAAATGAAATATGGAAAATAAAATTTCAAAAAATAAGGCAAAAGTGTCAAGACTGACAAATGCAGCCCACACTAGTTCAAAGTTCGTCAATCAGAATGGCAGTTGTGAGTTTTGTGTAGAATGAAGAGGACAGACTTTGGTACCAATTAACTATCTCTACTCATCATACAGACATCTGAGGTGAAAATCAAAAGAAAGTTTGGAACACAGCGAGTCTGTAAATTCATGGAGCAGCACTGTGCATCTGTAAGGGATCTCCGAGTTAATGACTACCATTCATGGCAAAGCAACAGATGAGGCTGTATTTAGTCTTTATACGAAACTCAAAAATTCATGTCCCTTCCTTCATTTTTAGAGCAATCTGGTTAACATTTGAAGCTCAAGTTATTTTAAAAAGCAATCACCTTGTGCTTTCTTCAGATGTTATTAATGCCATATGCTCAAGAATTTCACAAGATACACAGATCCAAAAAAAACCCCAAACCTAAACCAGATTTTTCCTTTCAACTTTAAAGCCTGTTGGGATAAAATGTGCTGTTGTTATTAAAGATACCCTAGGAGACAACAGAAGAAATATTACTGTTTAGTTGGCTTACTTGTTATGTGGATAGCTACTCAGTAAGCATTCAACAAAAATACCAAACGATAAATTGATTCTTGATAACCTGCATCCCACAAGCATTTACTTAGTGTGCCTGACCTTGCCTAGGCTACTTTGCAGTTTAGTGGAGGAGGGGAGGACCTCCTTGCAGTACAGTTAGCTGTTTCACAAATATAATGACTTAATCCTCACCTGCCTCTGCCGTTCTGCTAAACTGCAAAAGTGATTCAGCAGATCTGAGTCTGCAGTGCAGTAAAGAACAGGGAGGGTCCTTAAAGCCATAAACAGGAAAACCTCTCAGTACTTGAAGTGATCACTGAAAACTATCATGCCAGTAGAAAGCTCAGAGTCCAGCTGCTAAGACCAAATGTAGGTAATGCATAATGCAAATGAAGGAGGCATTCCTCTGCCCACACCCACATCTTTGCTCAATAAATTTTATGTACATAACATTGCAAATAAGGAAAAGGTTATGAAGACAAAATATTTTAACTTTTACAGTTAAACTGATTGCATTCAGATTTATGGATGATGCATTTACTGCCCAAAAGAAAAAACAATTAAAATAAAAAATATCATATGCATAATATAAAAACTTATAGAATCAAATCTTAAAATAATGGGGTCAATCTTAAACCAAAATACTGCATTTTCTCCAGAATGCATGTTTTCTATTTCAGCACTGCTTTTAATGGAGCGTGTGGAGCCACATACTTAGAAGGAATGCAGAGCCTAGCTTAAAACATCAGGGAATGTTACATTTCAGTTACACTGCAAGCTTAACTGTGCTGACCTTTATGCCTGTCCTTATGTGACTGAGTAGAAGAAAATCTGCTAGTTGATTTCTCAGTTGTATTTCCATCCGCTTGTATCAGCAGTCAGTATTCAAAAGGACCATCAAAAGGATATAGAGATACTTCCCTTGCTGTACATTGGACAAGTTCCATATCTCATCATTCAGAAAGGAGACAGTGGCTCCTTTAAGAAACAAGGAATGGCTGTCTGGAGGATCCAGCTATAACAAATTGAAGAACAATGTTATTTAGTTATGTTTATGTTATATAAAAATAGAGGATAAATAGTTATTTTATACAGATGGTTAAAAAAAGCCCACAAACCACCCTTTCCCATATTTAAAACTTAGCAAACTTGTGATATTTACAGCTTTAAATGATACTTTTCTGTCTTGTCAAACAGTTTGATACACTCAGCCAAACAAAATAGGTCCTTTAAAATTTGTCAATACAGCTAAGCCATTAACATAGCTTACTATCGTCTCAGAGAAGACAGCCCCAAAACTGTCCCAAAGGAAAATAAAAAATGTTACTAGTGCTGTCTACTTCCCATTTTCTGGATGTGAAAATTTTCTTCAGTGAAAAGTGATGGTGTTACCAGTGGGGAACCACTCAGCCATGACCAAAGCTCACAAACACGTCCATACATGTACTGTGATACAAACTAACTTTCTGATACAGTATCTTTACCTGAAGATTTTTTTCTGTCGTTATCCAGTGTCCCCCAACACCAAGAAGAGTTATGATATCATGCTTATGAGGCAGCAACTGTGATTTTGAAGTTGATTCATCTTCAGCACTGTATAATTTCACTGGGGAGGAGGGAAAGAACAAAATTCTTTTCAGCTCAGAAGAGAATTCAGTTCAGAATGAAATAGCCATCTCTTCCTGTACTTAAAACCACATTATCTTGGGATTCTTTACAGTCCTATGTCTTCAGATACAAAAGGATGGAATATATGCACATGAATACACTCAATGAAAGGCACCTGTCTGGAGCACCACTACAATTAGGTTATGCTGTTAGTCACATGAGAATACCTGAGAAAGCAGACGATCTAGGAAATTTGATATATATTTCTTTTAACACATTTCAGTGGAACTCTAAGAAGTTCTTCAATTATTTCAGCTAAAAATAGTAACCAGAGATTTCAACTATTATGGCTGCTGTAGAATACAGGTTGACAGTACTGGCAACTATGGCGCAATATTTGTATTAAAATAAGGTAGCATAAACAATGATGTCACAGCTCTACTCTTTAAACACATTTTTTTCCTTTTCAGTTTTAAATAGAGGTAAAATTCGGACAAATTTAGCAGATGACTGACAGTATTAGATACTTCCTCTAGAGGGTGATATGAGGAGATCTTAAGGAGATCTTGCTTAAGCAAACCTATTGAATAAAGATATGTACATGAAATTGCATGGGAACAAGCAAGTAAATATAATTGTTTGAGGTGATGCAGCCTCCACCTATATTACCTGGAAATTCTACTACAGCTACCACCACCACCACCTAATAGTGCTCTGAAGACCAGTTTTTCATTTGTTACATACCTCCAGCATCCAGAACAATATCCACTCCCAGGCCACCCGTCTCTTCCAAGCAGCTCTCTGCCACATCAATCTTGCCATTTGACACATCTATCACACGAGCTAGAAAGAGCAGCATATTTGGTTAACTACAATAGAAATGCAGAGTTTAGATTCAGAGCAGAACAAAGTTTCTAGTTACTGAAAGTATTACAAGCAAGTTTGCAGCCAAGTCAAAAAAACCTAAATAGCTATTAGCTTAATGCAGAAATCAAACTCACAAATCTGTTTAGGCCAAAAAGAATAAAGTATGCCATTATGAGAATGAGAAATCCTTCTGTAAGTTCATTATTTGCTATTTTTTTCCCAAAGTACCTTTAAAAATAGCAAGTTCCGGAGTGACTAGCCATGTTATTGAAGCAAAAGACTGGCCAAAAGGTAAGGAGGGACCTTATTTCACATCTCCCAACTTTCAAATTTTCTATCAAATAACCATAGCAGTAATGCTTTGGAAGAGTTTTCCAATCATTGTTTTCTTTCCTTACTCTCCATAAACCCCACCACTTCCTGCTCATTCCTCACAGAGCTCTTCTCTTGCTTCCACGTCACAGAGGGAAACAAAAACCTATTCTCTCTGGTATGGAGCCCTGTCTCACAGTGCAAGTCAGAAGTAAACATGTAAAAACATAAGAAATTCAGTCACTTGTGAGGCAATGACTTGATCTTTCTTACAATTCCAGCAAGTCTTTTGTTCTGATTATAACCATCTTTTCTTTAAAATAATGCTTAGTAACTTCATTACTTATCTCACAGCATGGATAAGCTCATTAATGTATTACTTTGTCCATGATGTTTTTAACCTCTGAATAGCCCTCTGGGTCATAAATATTTAGATAAAAGTATTTACATCTCTTCTTGAAATATTTGTGAACTGAAAGTCACTAATACATTTTCTTCTCATATATGTGTGATACTATATTTATAGATGGTTATAAAGATAAACTGTGGAATCAGGAATAACTAGGGCAGAGAAGTAGCAGCTAAGGTTTTTAGGTCTTTAGTTTTGGTTTATAATTATAAGGTAAACCAAACATTTAGAAACTAAACAGGCCAAACATATCTTAGCAAAATGATAACTGAAACAATGTCAAATTTGGAAGCTCATTTCCAAGGCACAATGAATTAAACTCAAATTTGCAATCTTTACTTACCCACTAAAGGCTGCCGTACACCTTCTTGAATTTAATCAAAAGGGTGGGAAGGAAGAAGAGAAGAAAAACACTGAGAAACCAGTCATTTAGAAGAATATTAACAAATACTCAGTTAATGCTTTGGGGGTTTATTTTTAATCCCCCTTCCAAACAAATCGTAAGATGCGTTCAGATTTTTAGGTCAATCATTCAGTTTTTTTCACTGAAGTCAAACTATCTGGCTAAAGAGAACAGACATGGTCATAATTTAATACAGATGTCACATTAATTTAGTAATGATAGTCACATTTCCTATATGCAAATAAACCCCCGCAATATCATTTTCTTATTAGTTTCTCAGTCAAGAGGTTAAAAAGTTTTTCTTAACATGGCAATTTGACATGGTGAAAGGTTTCTGCAAATAATTTTACTTTCTGAGAATAATTCTCATTTACAGACTCAAAGCCTGACTATCAAAACAAAAGGCAATAGTTTAATCAGCTTGACGATTTCCTGATTTCTGTTTAGCAAAGATTTTCAGTTTTGTTACTTGAGTCAATATAGTAGTTTAAACTGTACTCATCAAAATCCTGTTCAATTTCCTTCCTAGCAAAAGGCTGTAATAATCTCTCTCCACTATGGAAAAGGCTGAGCAATAAATTATAATCTAATTTTCTATAATTCTTTGTCATTTATGCAAAATTTCTTGCAAAGAATTTTTAAATTAGTTCAGTTTCTTCTTGCACAACTTTTAAAGTAACGTTATTCTGACCAGCAAAAAGGCTTCAGTTTCTTTCCTCTTTCAGTGTTGGTGCGAAGTAGAAATATCAGTATTTCCCCAACATGCTACCAGTGTGCACTCTCACACAGTAATTTCAGCTACAGAGTTTAAAAACTGTCACACAGAAGATTTAAGATTTGCTATTTTGTTTGCTGAACAGGCTCAAGCCGTGGAATCACTAAGGAGTTCTTACCAGAAATGCATCCACTGAAAGCTCAATAGTGGTTTTAAAGGAAAAAACATAAAAACCAAACCAAACAACCAAACAAAAACCCCAACCAAATGAAAAAGAAAAAAAACGGTGACCTAGGGAACAGAAGAAATAGATGTGTGTATATATATATATTTTTCTTCTGTTTTCTAACAGAAACTCATCATATTATTTATGTAATGTTCCACCTCTAGTCTGAAACATGAGCATTAAAAGTTCAAAACTGGTTGTAATCCCCTCCTTCATACTATTATTATATTTACTCCAGAGATTACTGGAGAGATGTAAGGACCCCACCCTGCTGGCCTAAATATAAAATCCTTAAACACTAACAGGAATTTCTACTTCAGGCACTGGAATCATATTTACTAAAACACAAAACCCAAAACAAAAAACCCTGAAATGCAAGAACAGTGAGTGGCTTTTTGCTTGCACACTCAAACTATTTCTCCTTTTAATGCTGTACTCAGGTTATATGTCTTTATTCGGAGTACAGATACAATTAATTTCTTTTCCCGAATGTTTATGTTCCACAAACATTTGTAAAACTGCTAAATGAAACTTCTACTGTTATAGTGCAAGCACGTACCTAAGCAATGTAAGTGATGGCCTTTTCACTGCAAGAGATGGTTATTTCAGCCATTTTATGAAGCAGCTGGTTATGCTATACACTGATAAATCCAACTACTGCCCACTGACAACTGACAAACTCTTTCTAAAAGCTAAACAAAGAACCCAACACTAAACAAGCATGAAACTGAAAAAGCCTCCACACACAGGCATTAGAAGCCAGCTTAGATACAGCTAGCTATGCTTCGGTTACTTAGAGCATTTATTTTGTATTAACATTCATAGAACTTAAAAACACCAGCAAAAAGTAAGTATGCCAAGCAACCCAAAGTCATATTCATATGTGCTGACAGGATTATAATAAAATTGCAAAGTCCTTTCTTAACCGATAAAGTTTTCATATCATTAGCAAGATACAACCCTAAATTATTAAAAAGCAAAGTTTTAGGTCTTTTGTATTTACTCTTTCACCCTGCAACAGCTGGCATAACAAACCTCTACATTATAGCAGCATTCACAAAAATGCATTATGTTCTGATGTCTGTAATGTCTACTATTACAGTAAAAAAGAATTCTGAGATAAGAAAAGGAAAAACTAGCTTTTAGAGGCTATAGAAAAATGTAGAGAAATAAGTCTGCCTGGTCTTAGAGGAAATTATGACATCTCCAGCACAAAACTTTGCAGTTCCCTGTTGAAAACTGTTAAGGTCAGACAGCAAAAATGTCTTTCTCCCTGCTCTTGTGTAATAACCTCTGCACAGCACTCCACTTCCTGCTGCATTATCAGCACTCCAAAGCCACTACTGGAAGAGCTAAATACACACTTGGTAGGCTGGAAGTGAATCACTCCCCAACACTGCAGATGTGTGTGAACGTGCAGCCCCAGAATGCATTTGCACACTGTGTTGTCTCTGTGCTTCCACTGCCAGTTCTGTCCTTGGGAGCCAGAAAGGAATTAAAATTGACAAGAACTCTGTTCTCTCTGTGTCTAAAGAGCAGCTCTCTGGCTTATTTCATCCCTCTGTTAGCTTACTATTCTTGAGCCAGCAAGAGAGAACACAAGGACAATACTATGTGCACCTGCATATCAGCAATGCCTCATTTTAGTGAGTCACTAAGAAGAAGAAAGGAGATTTGAAAACATCTCTAATTCTCCATTTGGAAAGCAAAGATTGCTGACAATATTAAGTGGAAAAAAACCCAAAGGAGAAAGGAGTCAGAATGAGGGACAGCTAACCTTGATATTAACTTATTAATCAGATCTCTCCTTAACCCATATGTATTTTTATTGCTGCAACTGTAATGTACGTTGATGTGATAACTGACTACAGAATGCTTTCCCCCAGAAAATATTCTTACAAGAGACACAGCTACTCTTTACATATGCTTCTTTGAATGGTAACAAAAATCGTACACTGGAAGATAAACTTGGTGATACTGTGACAGTCTTTGCATTTTGAGAAGGCAATAACAGACACTGGTTTTAACCTTCTACGGAAAAGTTCATGGACTGCAATCAAACTGGACTTTGCAATGCCATCCTTTAAACTGTCTGAATAAAGAAATGCTCTACTTTCCTCCACTCTGCAGCACCAGAATAAGACAAAGTCTGTTCAGGAAGGATGCTGGCAACTCCATATAGTCCAAATAGCACTGTTACTTTCAGGGACACCACCCTTCCGCTTCAAACTTAAGTATCAAAGAGAAGAAATGGAAAAAGTCATAGATGAATGCAAGTATTAATGTCTAATACAAAACTCATTTAGGACACAGGAAAATGCAGAGACTGTGACTATCCTGTCATAACAACTACTGTTACGACAGTACTTGAAACAGAGCTGCCACACAGCTTGATAAAATACTATTAGAAGTGATCTGAGTCTGATGAATACTGTATCTCAAGTACATGATCGCATCTGAACTCTGGCTCAGGTAGCTATATTACATAGTGTGATACTGGTGCTTTAGTAATGCTTTCTTCTTGTTCACAAGCAACCAGTTTATAAAAAGATTTCTGGAGTAGTTAGGCCAAAAGCCAGCACTCAAGCACTATAGAAAATAAGAAGAGACTGTCATTACAATTTAAGTGAAGAACAAAAATGACATTAAATTCACTTAAACCAGAAATTAAATACCTATGGAGTACAGAATAAATTTTTAAATTATTTCATTAGACTATTTATAATTTTGTGTTTTAGTTTGCAGCTACTTGAAATAAGTCTCTAGACTAAAAAAAGTATTTTGAGACATTCTTCAGTGTAAACTTTAGCGCTGAAGAATATAACTTACCCACAGGAGGTCTTAGCCTCTCCAGGTGCTGCTTATCTTCAAGACTGTATGCAGTAGAGATTACTTTAGCTCCTCTGTGTTGTGCTAACTGAATAGCTATTGTACCAAATGGCTGCAGAACAAAAAAAGTAGATGAATTTGTTTACAGCAACAATTTGATGCCATTAAAGAAAGATTATACTGCAAAGAACATTCAGGAGAGTACCCCAAAATGAACTTACTCTTTTAATAAAACACATCTAAGCCAAGATTTTGACTATTCATAGATCTGCTTCTGTTCTAAATGAGGAAAAAAAAAAGTCTTTTCATTGACTAGAAAGCTCTGAACAAACTTTCAGTAACTACTTCTCTTCTTCAACAGAGTATCTCAGGTTCCACTTTAACTAACACAAGTACCATAGCTGCAATTGTAACTTGTAGCTTTGGGCTTGCTTGCTTGTTGAAGGAAGAAGGGCTACCAAGGAAAAAACCCCAGACACATTTACATTATTGAATCTTGGCTGAGCCAAGCTCCACATCTTCATTAGCAATAAAGATTGCAGTAATGCAAAGGAAATTATTTATATGTAAGAGAAGTTAAAAAGTGGTGGGAAATGAATAAAAAATTAAGGCACTTTCCTCCAGTTATACCTAAGTGCCTAAGGTAAAACTATGTCAATATAAAACACCAGGAAAGAACTACCTCTCTTCACTACCCACACAGCATGTAAAGGACCATATTTTTGGCTCATTACCTTATGTGGGAGGGCCCTTCCTATTAATCCATTAAGTTAAGGGTGCTGCCAAGAATAACATATAAGGCTTGATAAGTTTAGTATGTTGTAAGAAATCCAATTGTTCTGGTGATAAGGCAGTTATTTACAGCAGAGGTAATCTTTCTGTTCTGAAATTGTTATTATTGCACAGTTGTTACCTACACTTGCTCCATCCATTACAAGTACAGTTTTTCCAGGAGAGACTTGGGAAAGGTAGTGTAAAGCTGTGTATGCTCGGACACCATCACGGACAGTCCCGGCTGCTTCAACCCAACAGACTTTTTCTGGTTTACGAACTAGGTTTGGGAAAAAACAAACAAAAAAACAGATGGGGGGGAAAAAAAAAGCAGCAAGTGCTGATATTTCACTCAGTTATTTTTCAGACTTCATTGATTTCTAAAACATGACAGAAAATTATACAAGTCAAATCATCTACAAGTGTAATCATGATCTATTTCACAAAGGCAATATGCCGATATTGTGGCTCATGGCAGTCTTAGGCCAGCTACAGGGAGTCAAAGTGGAAAAAGGCAATTATTATTCCATGAATAATCAGTTTGCTTTTGCAGCACTTGTGCAAGTTCAGATACAAGCACAGTACTTAAACAGAAAAAAAGAGAGATGTGTACTTCCTACCATAACCTCCTGATAGAAGAGATCTGAGGACCTCTTTTTGATGTGTCAGAGTTATTTTTGTGAAAACATACAACGCAAGTTCCAATCCGGGAGTTCCTAATTCTTGTTCTCTATAAGTTACAATCTACTTCATAATCCATTGGTACAAAGAGCTTGTGCAGGTTATAACATATTTTAAGAGAGATAAAGGTCAAGATAACATTATTTTTCATCTCCACTTTCTGTTATCTCTACCTACAAGATGCTTCAGCATTTTCTTATTCTATCAACATGCTTAGAAGGAAGGTAATGTTAATGAAGTACTCTGTCAAATAGAAATCACAAGTTCAAACACCATTTTCCATGTAAGCAATTTACATGATTTAGTAAAGACTTTAATGCTAAACTAGAAATCATCATAGCCCAGCTGAGAGTCTGGCACAGAACTGAACTAAGTAAGCTCAGTCCTCTTGAGGGACACTACAAAGAAAATAGTGGAAAGGTTTGGTCTGTCGCTTTAAGCATAAGAATTGACAGGGTAGCCTGAATCAGGAAAGCTATAAAACAACATGAGCAATGTGATCACCTGGGATCATTTATCAGTGTGTTGGAAAAGAATTCTAGGGATCATCATCAGCATCATCACTTTTTGTGCCAGTTCATCCTAGTTAGCACAAAGTAAACTGCTGAAGATAATATAAAATCAGAAATATTTTCTGCCTATGGTTACTGTGCCTATAGATAAGGCAGCACAGACCTCTAGATTTCATTTTGCTTGATTTGTACTTTTAAGAGTTAGCAAGAGTAAACCTTGTTTTTTTTCTATATCCATAAGTCCATGATTATTTTGCAGAAGCTGTCAATAGCTAGTCAGGAGGATTTCATCTTCAAACAAGCCAACATAAATAATACTTCTTTACCTTTCATATATATGTTAAAAAAACATGGAGGGGATATTTTACCATATTTTATGCAGTAAACTTAGGGATTCTGATTTGGTATAAACAAATTTAGAGGAGTCACCTTTAATTATGCAGGTTGAATTCATGGACAGGCACAGAAACACACTACAAACTAATCTGAGGTAAAGACTAGCTTGTTCAAAGTAACACAACAAACTGTTGGGAAAAGCACAGAGATTCCCAAATTTAGTATTCTACACGTTAAAGCACTTTATGCCCAGAAAGGGGAAACTGGAAACTCACAATAATTGAAAAAAGTGTTTCAATCCTAGGATTTCCCTGATCCTCATTCTCTGAAAATTCCTTTCTCCACCTTCTAGTCTGCTAATTTTATCCCATCTGTTAGTCCAGTCACAATTGATATTCCTGGATTGGGTCAAAGTGAGGAAAAAAGCAAATGTCTCCTTACTTAATTTTGTGACAGATGAGGTGAATTAAAAAGCAGAAAGACAATGGAGCAACAAAAAGGGCAGTTACAAGGGGGTTAATAAAAAAAAAGGCAGCTTGTGTGGTTTGGTTTAAGGCAAAACATTAACCCATTCAATCTCAACAGCAAAGAAAAATCCCTTGAGAGTACATAGTATACAAAGTTTCTATGAACAGGTGGAGTAGACACAATGTCTGAATGTTGCTATACAGAACAAATTTGCCTATAACTTCAAATTAATTAACTCCCTATTAGAAAAGCTAAACTAAAGTCTAAAGATACAGTAAATATTGGCAAGATATATGAACTACTTACCCAAATAATGCTCATGAACTAAAATAACTTCACAAAGACCAGACTCTTCACAATCCAGGGGCAAAATTCCTGAAAAAAAATGAACATAGACCTTAAATTTCAAATAAGCATACATTATAACCAAAACAAGCTCCAAATGAAACTGCCTGTCCTGCTTGGGCTGTTGTTCCATTGCCCTCCTGTCAGGTTTTATGACAGGTTAAGGAAACTTAGCAAAGTCATAGCCTATCATCTCTATGGGTGCAGTGCACAAGATGGTTCCAAAGGTGCTCCAAGCAGCATTTTGGGGTTGGGAAGAGAAAGAATAGGGACACTACTGAGAGCTTTTTGCTACTGGCACGCTTCATTTTTGTCAAGTCATGTCTGAACCCACTTCACACTGCTCTCACTCTGATGAGTGCTCCTACTCTGGGCCATGGCTAACAAAGAATAAAACCAAGCTTTGTACTGCAGACAGGCACCAACCAAGCCACATTGCAGATACCTCTACACTTCCATCCTGGTGCCTGTACATGTGTTGTTAGCAAAGGCAGGAAAAAAGGGACAGAAAGAAGCAGAGAAAGAACAAGCAAGAATGCGTGAGTGTAAGTTTTAAAAAGCTGGAACAGAAAAGAGGAACTGAAAGAAAAAAAAAAAAAAATCCATCCTGGTCATAAATGTTTTTTTCCTGCGCTGGCCAAAGGAGGAGATTCATGAACAGTAGGTTCTGGCATTCATTCAGTCTTCTGAAATATACGCACCCTCTATCCTTGGTAAAACCAGTATTTTCTTCCCTCTTCCTAACACTCCATTTAGACCAAAGCAAGGACTTTGGCATAAAATCATCAGCAAATTTGGCTGCTGTTTCCAGGTTTTCACAATTCCCATTAAAAATGGTTACCCTACAGTGCTTGTATACATCTGCTGATCTCTCAAGAGTTTATCTATAGAATAAAAATAATATCAAGTCTAAAGTAGCTATCTATACCAGCTATTGTGCAATTAGGAAATAATGCAACAAGGGAAAGAATCTCAGAACAGAACATACTTTCTTACAACATCACTATTGATTCTGTCTTACTTTCATAACTTAGGTCATTCTCTATTCCTTCAATTTAGCATACAAAATATAAACCTGTGAAAGAATGTCTTAAGAAATACCTCTTCTATCCTAAAGCATCATTCAGATTTTGATGGTTTATACAATATCACATTTCAAATGTTAAGAAAAATTCCCTTATAGTAAACTAAAGTAGCCTTGGCACCTAAACCAGTTTGCATTCTAACATCTTACTACAGAAAAAGCGCATCAGAATGAATAATCCATGAAGAGATTCCTTTTCTTGACAGATGCAAAAGTTCAGGAACAAGTCACATTACCTCCTAACACTCAAGACAGCCTCCAAGGACATTGCTGTCAACTCACAGTGATTTCAGGGTCTCTAAAACCATTCACAAAAACATGACCCTTATACTAAGGGAAAGACAGGACATCTTACGAACTGTCCTCTCAGTGCCCACAGAAGCTCCAACATGTATGTTACATGTATCAAGCATTTGCACAAATGCAAAATTAGATTTTTCACCTTACCTTTCAGAAATACTCCACAGAGTGTAGGGCTTTCATGCATTGATTATTTATGTATTCAAGAACGAGGCATCTGGAAGAACTGATAAGCAAGTGGCTAGCCACCAGCAAATCTAAGTAGGTATATTTATATTTAGGTTCATGTCTCCAAGTATTTGTGGCCAATTTAGCTCTCAGAATACTTTTGCCTAAACCTATTTTAATGAGGAAAATGGCATAATTGATTGCTAAAAGATTCTGAGAACAACAAAGAAAACTGACTGTAACTTTGAAATGAAATCAAGAATGTATCTCAAAACAAAAGATTTTTGGCTGATCTGAGGTTTTACTACTGTAATTTTTCTTAACCAAACAAATGATTATGTATAAGAGAATATGTTACATAGAGAAAGGAATCTCCTTTGGAAAATTAAAGAAGGATCAGAAAACCTTTGAAAGTGAGAAACAATTCCTGGTCTGGTTTTCGGAATAGATTTAATACACCAGGAAACTCCAGCGAGCACAGAACTATTCTTAACACAAAAAAGGAAGAGATTCATAAATAAGAACCATATTACCATATTATTACTGTTAAGCTCGTTAAGGAGTATATACTAGGACTATAACCTTTGATAAAAGAACAGGCTTTTTTTGTAAAATTCAAGTAGAAATACTTTCCTGACAATTGGGTATTTTGGGACTGTTTCACATTATTAAACACACAGCTAAGCAGAACATTTGGCAATAACTCATTTTCTTTTAGATCTGCTCACTCGTTAACTACATATAAACTCAGAGCAATAGTACCTGGGAAGTGTGCTCATCAGGACATATTTACCATAATAGAAATATTTCACTCCTATTTTTTGTCTATACTGGATTCATAAGGTTGAACAGCCATTTGAAAGTAAATGCCATGAGATTTCAGTATTTAAAGAAGTGGGTTTTCTTTCTTTTTAGGGCTAAAAATATTTAATGCTCTTTTCTTCATCTTCCTATGTCCCCATGTGTAATTCTGACTTTTCTGTACCTATATTCACAAGCATTCGGTATTTAAGAATAAAAAACACAGACAATGGAAGTCTCAGACAAAACGAATCTGCTTCTTTCATGACCCAAGTAGATATGCTATTCTCTTAATGTGAGATTCAGTCTAAAGTAGCTCAGCTGATTCAAACTACTTATTCTATATTTGAACTAACAAGAATGGAACAAAGTTCTAAATCACAAAAAAGCCCAACCCTCCCACAGCCACTTTGGACGTCACTTATGACCTCTCAGGTCCACAGACATATTTTCAGAAGGCTTCTTTTTTTCCCCAATTACTTACTGAAGCTGTATTCCTTCAGCTGCAACAGAAGGTGATTGAAACACAAATACTATTTAAAAATATTCAACAGATGCAGCATATCTCAGTGAGATATTTAACCAAATGAGCAATACTGTTCACGATAATGATACTATTCATAGTTCAAAGTTAATTCATATGCAAGACCAGAAAATGCCTTGCCATAACTGTTCTACTTCATTATACAAAGCAAAGTCTCTTCTGTACATCATAAATGGAATATTAATTCCCAAGTGTAAGGATTACACCTTCTGTAGTGAATAAATAGTAACAACCACACATTCCATTAGATTTAAGCTAATGATGTGAAGGGTCTGCCAAATCTTGACCAGGAAAAGAAAAGCCCTAAATGCTTTCATTCTGACTTTTTACCTGGAAGTTTGTTTAAACAACAAACAAAAAAAGTACAGCAACTACCACTTGCCTTTCTGATGGGCTTCTCTGACAGTAATGTCATAGCAGGATCATAAAAGCACTGGCTCCCTGTGGTTAAGTTAGAGGAGAAACAAGTCTACTTACTAGAACTCTACCATGCAGTAAAAATGAAGGGTCTGGAAAATGAGCAGCTTGAATCAGTGCTTCTTTTTAAATGTGGTCCTGAGTATGTGCATTGCTTTTGGCAATTCAGAAAATCCAGCAGGACTGGTGAACCTACTTGCATGTTTAAGCTAGGATCACTCTTGATTTCTTTATTCAAACATTAATTGACATGACTTAGAAGAAACTGAACAGTCTTCAGTACACCTGAAGAAAAGACTCATCATTAGCAGTTAAAATTGTATTTTTATATAATTCTTAAGAAGCCAGGTAATACAAGTCTGGACTTTGCATTATTGTTTGTATTACTGGTGACTGAAGTAGGACCATGACAGGCTGCATTAGCCAGGGACCTGAACTTCCAGTCTTATAACCAAAAAGCTTCCTAAAGAGAACACTTTTAGAATAGAATTCTCATTTAGAAGAGTTTATTCATGTGACACTAGTTGAATCTTTGAAACTATATGCCTAATCGTAGCCTTAGCAATGATTATAACCTCAGCCATTCATTATAGAAAGATTACTGTGGTGTATTTCCTGCACTTCCAGTTAATTTCTATCAGCTCTAGGC
>JANHGB010010917.1:0-38110 GCA_026283785.1 Coracopsis vasa
GGACTGTAGTGATAGGACAAGGGGTAACTGGTTAAAACTTAAACAGGGGAAGTTTAGATTGGATATAAGGAAGAAGTGCTTTACTGTAAGGGTGGTGAGGTACTGGAATGGGTTGCCCAGGGAAGCTGTGAATGTTCTATCCCTGGCAGTGTCCAAGGCCAGGTTGGACAGAGCCTTCGGTGACATGGTTTGTTGTGAGGTGTCCCTGCCCATGGCAGGAAGGTTGGAACTAGATGATCTTAAGGTCCTTTCCAACACTAACTATTCTGTGATTCTTAGTCACTGTTTTTCTTCTAAAACTGTACAGTTTTTCAGGGGGTGGGGAGGGCGGTGGATCTAGAAAAATCATATTTGATCAAAAGTTTCTTGATGATCTTCACTAATACTCCATCCTTCCTCTTAGAGTAGCTATTTTAACTAAAAAGCACAACTGAAATTAAACCAGTAGACAAATAAACTAAACCGAGAAATACAGACAGTAACTTTGGGGAAAGCTGAGTTTGATTAAATTTGAGTCCTCATTACCAAGCCCTCCAACTCTGTAAGGTCTTTTAGTGGCAATAATTTATTTTTGGTTAAACCTCTGGCAATGGTGAGACAACACACTGCCAAGTACAGAGTCACTATAATAATGATTGTTTAATTAGTTATTTTGTTACTAAGTGAATTCAGAGTTTAAACTCTTTGACATTACTCCAGAGTGTTCAGGGACCTCCAGACTTAAAACAGATATTAATTACTAAACATGTAATAATGAATTATTCCTGGTATTATGTCCATTTTTACTGAAAGTGACAGCATAGTTACTCTCAATTTTTCTCTCACTTTAAATTTTTATTGGTTGAAACATTTCTCTACATTCAAGACTGCTAAACAGCTATTAAATTAATATTAGTTTTATTAAATTAATGTTAATTTAACCTGAGTTGCTCAGTAAAGGAGAAACAGCTATTAGGAGCTCTTCTTAAGTAAGCTGAACAGTTAGGGACAAAACTGCAGGAACGATAGAAAGAAACATGAAATTCTTGTTTGGCAATTAAAGGGAAAATGTGGATTAATCAAACTACCCAAATACATGACAATGAATGAGTGTAAATTAAAATACTACATCATGTGCCAGTGTGGCTCAACTTTCAATGTATCCTCAGTGAAAGTAGAAAGTTCTGCGAGTCTTACCTGTTATTCCTCCATCAGCCCCAAGGAAAGACATGCTTGCAAAGGAAGTATTTTGTTATATTGCAGAAAGATAACAAGAAAAACAGTCCACTTTACTTTGATTTCTTATGCACTGGAAGAAATATGTGCAGCTGAAGAGGCTTACTCTCTAATCCACTTGGCTCTCGATGATACACACCATGCTGACAGTGATACCCTCCTAGATCCTGCATGAGATCAGCCAGCTTACTACAAATTCCCAGCTGGCCTCAGGTTGGCTGCCTGCAGTCCTGAAGCTGTCAACCTTCCTCCAACAAGAAATTGAATTGCCACTTGTAGCAGCCAGAGCTCTTCCAATCTCCTTTCTGTCCTGCCTGTCATCACTGTCCATCCTGTCATTACTGCCTTTACTTGCCTTCAAATGATGACAGACAGCTTGAATCACACAATAAGCAATGGAGGGGATAAATGCTGTATCAAAATCTTTTGACATTGTCTGCAGGGACTGGGCAATGCTAAGCACAGGTGGGAGAGTACATACTTACTTTTGCCATTTATCACTGCATTATTGATAGTCTGCAATGATTAACCTCTTGCCCAACTCCAGAATAGTAATTTTAGAGAAAGATTAGAAGAGATCATTGTTTCTAATGGACCTTGTCTACTGAAAAGGCCCCGGGTCTTAATCGTTATAGAGATATAGTTCAGTCAGTTCCCACTTAGCATAGACATAGACTTTGTTGCATGTCACTGGTATGCTGCACTACACCAGATGAGCATCTCTTCACATGTCAATCTTGAAGGTACTACCTAGAAAAATAATGTCTCTTCTAATTCTGTCAGATGGACTTACCCTACCGAAATGAAAATTTTGAAACCATGCAACGCTGCATAAGGCAAATGAAACATGAAACCTTCTGTGAGAGGCTGGTTTTGGTAGGAAAGTTCCTGCAGGATAATTGTGATCCTTATCAGTCTTTTAATACTGTAATCCCTTGGCAAGCATCTATCCTGTGTAGACAACCAGCCTATGCCTGCCAGACACTGCAGAGACATGGAAAAGACATATCATGCTTTGGATGGGAATAACAGCAGGTGAAAGGCCGGAAGTAGCAAATTTCCTTTGCATACACCCACTGAACAGAAAGATCTCTTTGTTTCCCTAAATCTCTAAAACAGAGTAATAACTTCTTTACATGCAGTCTCTCCTCCCTACCACAGACTTATTGTTGAAGGAAATATTGTACTGCATACTACAGAGAACAATTTCATTAACTAATTTGCTTTTGTTGTTTTCCAAGGTGCCCTAGCTAGCTGTTGTCTCTTCAAGACAGGTATGGGGAAAGCTAAGCCTGTTCTCATTACTGCCTTTCACGTCACTGAACTTAAGTATCTGCCTGTAATATTCTGTTTAAACAATTATAGTTTTGAATATTCCCCATGTTCAACAGGAAATTCATTTAATCTAGAAACTATCTTTATCCACGATCACACGATTGTTGATTACTCCTGGATCCAGTAGACATCCCTCCCGGATGCTGCGGACATGAGCGTGCCCTGCCACATGCTTGTGATGGGAAATGCAAAGCAGCACCTTGGAATAAAGGTTTGCTACAGCGCGGGGGTAGTGAGCACTCACCAGACAAGCTGGGTTAAAAGTTCACCAAAGATGGAGGCAGTTGACCTGTACCATTTTAATATCATAGTTTTCTAAAGGTTGCCTTTTAAAGGCACTTTTCATTATAAGGGAAACAGGACCTGAGTTTGGAATAAATCTGCTGGAAAGCAAAGAGTGTGCTGAAGGAGTTGAAGATGATGCAATCAGCATGCAGGTTCACATAGCCCCTCCAGCACATCCTCAGCGCTGCCCCACCAAGGTGTTGTCCTCTGCTTTACCAAGTGAATTTCGTTTCGAAATCCAAGTAAATAAATAATTCGTAGAAAAAAGATTGATGGATATAGATTTCTTCTGAGAATCATTCACAAACTTCTATGAACTGAGCCTCAGCTAACCACATGCATTCCATTTTTGAAAACGTCAAGTTGTCCATGAAAATGACCTCCAGCTGGTCTCTGACAGCATCTCAGCAATTTGGTTTTATTGTTCATTATTGTTAGTATTTCACTGCTCATCTAAATCCCAGAGCATTCTGCCTACTCCCTCATGGTGCAGCTGAGCACTTCAAAAGAGGAAGCCAGAGATGGAGGAACCTGCAACAAACGGCAGAACTCTATTGCAAATTGTGGGAAAAAAATCCTCATTTGAGACAACATTCTAGGAGATCTAGGAGAAATTGGCTGGATCTGTTATTAAGTCACTGTGAGTATCTGAAAAATATCTTCTAATACTTACAAAAATAAGAGGTGCATCCCCAGCTGTTTTAAATGTGCTTTCAATGATGTGCTCTCCTGGCTGGCTGTCTTTTCTAGACCAATGGCTGGTCCCAGTATTAGCAAACGGTGCTGGTGGCCTTTCTACTGAAGCCCAACTGTTTTATTTTAACGTGATTGCTCAGCTGTCCTGTTGGTAGGTGCCCTGCTTTTTTGTCTCTTTTCATTCTGCTTTATTTTCTCTTCCAAAGAAAAAGCATGTGCTCCAGCTTTCAGGTCCACTGAAGTGTTTCTTCCAAACAACAGTTTATTAAGCTGTGGGATTCTTCAGGATAAAATGTGATATAATTTAAAACTAGAAGATGTCATTATTGTTAAAGATAATGTCTTACAAAAAAAAAAAGAAACAAACCAAAATAATCTACACACAAAAAAAGAAAAAACTAACAAAAGACCCCCAACAAAACAAACAAATAAAAAAACCCCAACAAACAAAAAAAAAACAACCAAAAAACAAACTAACCAATCCCAAACCAACCTTTCCTACTTCCCTCCTGAAAAAATCTCCCCTCAACAAATCCCAAGCCCTACCTAGTCATAGCAATGGTACAGAAAAGAGGAAGAGAAGAATGAACATATTGTTAACATACGCACCCAGTAAAAACAACGAACATTTGGGTGGCTAGATATTATTTGCCTGAGAAACCCAACATATTTCCTTACTCAAACAGTGGCAGGGGAAGATCCAAGTGCTCTGGTCTCCCTCCAGCTGGACTATCACCTCCATGAATTGCAGCTCTGCAGCTCAAGAGACAGGTGCAGCAGAGACCCTCATGCTCCCAGTTAACACTTCCTGTTGCAGCTACTTGAGGCTGGTACTGCTCTAGCTTTTCAGCTACAGCTCTCCAGCTCAATTCATCTTACATGTGGAAAAATACAACAGAAAACTTGGTAACAATGACACAAAGACAAAATGATGTATTTTGTACTTCAGAGATCTAAACTATATTCTAAAAACTGAAGATATGACCTAGTTTTCTGCATACCTTTATAAGCAACATGTTACTATGATGGTTTAATTTTATTTATCATTGGCTATTCCAGACTGCAGGTCTGTGAAGCATTTGGAGAAATACCCAGCATTACCACTGTAATTGCAGCTTCCAGTTATGGGAAAGAATCATAGATCTACACTTAGAAAAATTATCTCATCTCTCTTCATTACAGATTGATCTTCACCTTCTGTTATTGATGCAGCTGACAAGGCAATCACATTAGGACAGCTCTGAAGAAGCTGACACAATAAAGCTTTTGGATATAAATTCATAAATATCCCGACTTGTCAGTTTCCCATTATAAATCTTCTTTGGCAAGGGATAAAAGGAAATGGTTAGTTATAATTTAGCCATGAAAATTTAATTATTGGCTAAAATAGGCTGAATTTAGAAATTAGGTTGGGTTATAAAATTGCAAGTGAGAGAGACAGAAACCAGAAGATACTTAACATCTAAGAGGAATAGATTTTTGCTTAATAAAACAGGTAATTATTGAATTACAAAATTGAACACTTCTTTGCTCTGAGTGTAAGAAACACAGAAAGAACATCTGAGATACATTACCTTCTCCATACCTGTATAAATTACTGACATTTTATTTACAGTTAACCAAAGCAAGAAATGATCTGCAAAGCATTTCACACCTTTTTTTTATTGTCACTTGTGTAAAGGTCATGCAAGTCTTGCTGAAATCAAGGAAGAAATTTACTCTGCTGCAAAGAGCAGCTGCCTTTATTTCATGCTGTCCACTGACACCTACAGCTATGCACAAAAAGCCACCCTTGTCATCTGGGTGCTTGAATACAATCCTTTCCCTTGGGAATTCAGGACCTTAATCTCCATCACACTCTTTCAAGACCTTTACACTAAATTCAAACCACTACAAAAACAGAAAAGGAAGTGATGAACTAAAGCCAGGTCCTTCAAACTAGCAGGCAGCTCTGTGTAATATGTTAGATGTAAATAAGTTCTTATAAGCAGAAAATATAGAAGCATTTTGTGTTATAGATTCTGAGCAATTTGAAGCCAGGATTAAAGCAATATTACAAGCCACGGATCATTAATGCAAATGCCAAAGTTAGCAATTCTGGACAGAGCCCTGGGTGCAGACATTAGTATTCACAGAAAGGACTTCACAAACAGAGAAGCACACTAATAAAAAGAAAAAAAAACAATCACTCTGCAGACAGCAGCTGTTCAATATAGATCATCTTTCAATTTTAATTTAAATCATCATCTTTCCTAGTCAAATTGATTAATACTAGGGTACCTTATCCAAGAGCCATGTGGTCCAATCAAAGATCAATTTAAAATGTGTTCTAAGAGATTGATTCTTCTAATTCACAGACATAAGAAGCTTTAAGCTCTGCTAGCATTGCCAAGACATGACCACAGCATCATTCCAGCCACAAAGACACACAGACAATACTCAACGGATGCAGATTAATGGAAATGAATTTTTATTAACTCACCTGGAAACATAAGCCAGAAATAAACCACTTGGACCTCATCCTTCTTTGACTATTTTACTGTATCAAAAAGGCTTAAATTTTCCTGATACACTGGGGCCTCCCCAACTTTCCTTGAGTAAGATCTCCCAGACCTGTAGGTGCCTCCTCATAAATGCACCTGCAGGCCTGGTTTACTGCGCAGTTTGTAGGTGCTCACACCTATGACAAAGCCATTAGAAAACACCTTGGCTTTTGGTGCCCTGCCCAGTCCAACAGCTTCATCTTGAAACCACTGAGTCACCACTTCCTACCCAGCACTAAAACAGATCCTCTGAGGTCAGGAACACAAACTCAGGGAGGTAAGGTACCACGATATTTTCCCATGAGTTGCATACAAATTTCATCACCTCCTGGTTACTAAACCAGGTAACTTTTCTCAATACTGACAGCCTGACACCATCCCATAACATTCTTTTTTGTAATACATAGGACTGAATTATAATTAAATCCTCAGGAAAGATTATATGGATCTACAGCCTGCAAAGTCAAAGAGCACTTGGGTCTCGGGCACCCATCTTTCTCTCTCTTTTTATGGTCTCCAAAAAGAAAACTGCTTTTTAAAATATATGTGTAGAGATGATTTATCACTCTTCAGAAATGCTCTCAGCAAATAGCAGTGGTGACCTGAGAAGGGTGCAACAGCAGAATTAGCAAACACATCACTGACAATGACAATTGCTTAGGTAAGGTTAGAACACTCTGAAGAGCTAAAAAATGCCTCTTACCCATGAGCCTCATATGAAGATGGATGTTTTAAGAAGTAAATATGTTGATTGGCACATGGACACTTTTCCTCCACCTTTGCAACCTGTATTTGTCTGCACCTACAGTGTCTGCATAAGAGTTGACATCCTTTTCTTTCCCTCTAGTGTCTCCTCTTTCGCTCCACAGAAAAAAAAAACAACCAAACAAGAACAAAAGTTTGAACAATAGATATATGAATTTTCAGTGTGCTTTGATTGGAAATTGCAGTGTAGCAAAACCAGCACACGGATTGCATTTGAGCTCCCGAGCCATCTAATATCCTTAGGTACCCCTCAGGTAATGGTTTTTACTCTGACTTGCTGGATTTTATGCTGAAATATAACCTTTTTCAAAAATGGACTGTTCCTGACTTTCTTTAGGGTGGGTATTTTTTCAGAGTTTGTCTTTTTCAAGTATTTCATACAGAGAAGAACTCAGCATAATTGTTATGCAAAATTTATACATTCAGATTTGGGCAGCTAGACAGACCATTTCCTTTTTATTGTTAGCTTTGCCACACCATTAGTTTTAATTGGTGATGGTTGTAGCACGGCATGTAACAGAGCCCTTGCTGCTCCCCCTTTTCTCTCTGATGGCAACACAAGTGCTCCTCTGCATCAAGTTGGTCTTTCTATTTATGGCTCACCTCTTTCAAAACAATGAAAACTCTTAGAAATGTACTTTTAACATTTCAAAACATCATTTCAGGTTCGGTTTTTTTCCCCACCTTCCAGCTTTATAAGTCAAAAACAGCTTCCAGAGGAAAATCTGTTAAAAACCAGAAACCAAAACATTAACATACATAGGAGAACACTCTTAGAGTCAGATTCTTCTGCCAGTTCTCCCACATGGCACTGGTCATCTATTTTGTGTTTTTTCATGAAACTCTATGGTTTGAGTGACCTCTGTACATAATTTAACACCAACTAATCTGTACATTATCTAGTCTATGGCAATGCAAACACAGCTGCCTAGGGATTCCCAACTCAACTAATTCTGTTATGCATAAAAGGTACGATATCATAGCCTATAATAAGTATTTTCTCATTTAAAAGAAGGGAAAAAAAAGAACCAAAACCAAAACAACCAAGATACGATATGTATTGTTCAATGTCTTCCTTGAAGAAGAATTTTATGTTCTGTGCATTAGAAGGTTGTATTATACTTCCAAACTGTTCAAAAGTATCTATTGCCTCTACAAGAAATTACTTCGCATATGTAACCCTGGATACCATGGATGTCTGAACACTTATAACCATCAAAGGAGTAGCACCTCTTCATCTTGCAATCATGAAGCATATTTCAGGAGGATATTTAGTTAGGGATGTGTAGCAAAGACTCCCAGATTGAGTGAGGCTGTAATTATATGGAGTTATGTGTACCAAAGTGCTGTAAAAGTTGATGTATAGTAGCAAAAATGCCCGAGAGGAGCCTCATGGATGCAGAGCAGATCCTTGCACAAACACTGTGCTGGATCTGAAAGATGTTGAGCATCTTCTGCAAACAGCATTCTGCATGGGTCTCAGGCATGCAGAGACCCTGCCTACTGCTGCTGGAAACTAGCTTCTACCTTGGGTGGAAGTGGTATGGGCTGAAAAATATTACCGTGGAATTACGTTATTCAGGGGTTTTAAGTTCTTACTCTGTATTTAGTTGGTCTATTCCAAATGAAACAAACTCATGTTTGCTAGCATTTTCATTCTTTCCTCATGGGATCAGAATGTTAATTGTCTTTTTTTTTTTTAATATGTATTATTAAATGAGTTAGACACATTGCTTTGGCTGAAAAATTTATTTAGAACTCCAAAATAGTTGACAATGAAATTAATTTTTACTTTTTTTTTTTTTTTTACTGTTTTCTAGTAAAGCATTTATCTGAGATCTTTCTACTTTGTTTATTTTTCCACTTCAATGCCTTTTCAAATTACTGGTTATTATAATTAAGATAAGGCAGTGATTGTAAAAATGCCACAGAATAAAGTGCTTCCATGAATTTGGGCAGCACAAGTCAGATTACATAAAATATGATGTTTCAACACAGCAGCTAAGTAGTTTAACTGATAGTGCCACAAGAAGCAATGCTATTTCAAAACTGTAAAAGTTTTAAAGAAGCCTGAGTATTTGAAACAGAAGTTAAAGACTACAGCAAAACTTTGTTTTACCTGCAAAATTGCAGAGGAATTCTTTTATCTATAACAGCGACTTTGTTGCAGCTAGGAAATGAAAAAAGAAGCTAAGGTATTTGTCGCAGGAAGACAATTTATTTTAATTTGTTGGCAGCACATCATGTGCCATTTATCAAAACATAATTTGACGTTTTCTATCTAAATAATTCAGCGAAGATCACTGCTAAATGACAGACAAAATATTCAAATACAGTCTGAAGGGTCCTATTACAGCTGTTAAAATAAGCTACTTTCCTGCAACAGAAAATGCCACTGATGACCCCTGTGCATATGTAGGGTCTTAGTCCCACATGAGGGTTGTCTGCAAGATGATGAAAGCTGATACTTTCCAGGGCGCAGCAGCAGTAATTCTGTATCCCGTCCTCATGCCCTGTGCAGAATGTGTGGATATACTGATGTGAACAACCAGTAAAATCACCATAACTCTTAAATCAGCCTCTGCAGGAAGCAACTGTTTGCAGGCCAATGCATTTTAACTTAGTGAATCTCTCTTTAGCATTTTACTACATCTTATTATATTCACAGATCTGAATATATTGTGTACAATTTGTATCTAAATTTTCATTGAAAATTCAGACTTCTTTAAATCTAAAAATATAGTCTGATTGAATAAAATAATCTAATTACCTAAATTCCTCTCTGAGATTGCATATCTCTTCCCCAACAAATAGGGGAAGATAAATATAGTCGCTGAAGGTGTGCCAGTACATATAGAAACAAAAATTTTCTTAGTGTAGGGGGCTCACTTCTGTATTTATAATGAATGTGAAGATGTAATAGTCTCTACATAGTACCTTCCTTCATCAATTTCTCCTACTAATTTTACCCTTTTACTTAACTTTTTGGCCAGGAATCCAACCTCCTGCCTCTAGTTTCCTGAGCTGGAGGTAGCTTTCCAAAAGAGCATAATTTTTGCAAGTGAGCCTTATCTTCATTTCACAGTATTCTTTCACTAATAACAGTGATTATCTCTCTTGTGAATATTTCACTAATGTGAGGATTTTCATCCTAGTTTTATGGTAAAACCAGGCACAGGTGAGGTCCAAGTAAGAGCAAGCTCTTAAAAGAGCTCTCTGTAACCTCAAGAGAGGGAAAAAAAAACCCGAGCATTGTGCTGTGATAGAAGCAGATTCGTGCAGTGACTACGCTGTTTTCAGTAGGGTTTGTTTCATCAAGCCTTTACTTTTTATATATATATATATTTAAAATAAATATAAAGCAAACTGAGGCAACATTGGCTTTCAATGGCTCATATTCTATAGCCTGAGAAAGTAAAATATTACCAAACAAAACAAATAAGACAACCATCTTATGAAACAGAGTGGAGCAGTTTCCTCTAATGCAGGAAGCACGTATTAAATTTCCTGGCTTGCAATACACAGGAGGTCAGAAAAGATGTGTATAATGGCACCTTGTTGCTTAAAAATCTATGAAAACAACTGATTGATCTGTCAGGTTCAGGCTGTATTCTGCTCTGTTACCTTCCAGTTTGACCTCTTAATCCCATCCGTCTCCAAAACAAAGTTAATATCTTCCTAAATTCACTGAAGTTCTTCAAAGGTTCTGAAATCAGTGAGATTTTTTCCACTGGGTGCAAGTTGGATTTAAAGTGTCTTTTTTTTTTTTTTCCTAAAAATATCTATGGATGTATAATGCATATATATATATTGCCCAAATATATATTAATCTTTATATAAAGTACTTCAGCTCGAGTTCCCCACACACTCCCAGTAAATAAGATTAATTATATTGCTATTCATCTTTTTGTTTTGTAATACTGACAGTAAGCATAAACAATAGTCAAAACCCAAATTCCAAAATGCAGCAAATTAACTAATGCACACAGCATCTATGCAGCAAATTAACTAATGCATACAGCATCTATATCATGATCACAAACCCAACATCAGAGGGGCTAGGTGCAGAATTCAGCATGGTTGGACAAGGTGCTCCAGCCAATCGGCTCTGCTCTTTTATTTTGGCTTTTTTGGCTCTGTTAATGTCTCCAAAAGTAAATTCCATTGGTGTTTTTGGAGAAGGGAAAGACTTCATTGTCTCAGTCTTGTGATGATCTTTTTCTTCAAGCACAAGCTTTCTGAGCTGGTTTGGTTTAACTGAGATCCCACACCTGGACTCAGACAACACCCTTATGCAAGCTAATGTTGAATACAAAGATGAACCCTTCTAAAAAGATGAAGATGCTGCAAGTGAATACACAAAAAGGCGATGCTCTAGGTTAGAAAGTCAGAAACTACTGCAGAGTATCACAAGTCCTAAATTTAAATCCAGAAGTAAATATTGACCTATGTAAATTTTGAAATATTTATCTCAATTATTTTCAGAAAAAATGAAGGCACCAATAAGTACTGAGTAGGGTATCTAAAGCCTAATCATTAATGAGTTGTAAGCCGATAATATTAATTGTATATACGCTTTGTGAATTTCTAATTAACTTGTACAATTTTCCCCAATGATAGTAAGCATATCAGGATGTGCCATACATTCCAATAATCTGCATTATTTATTTATACTATATTTATGCTCCTAAATGTGTTGAGACATTTTAAGCAATTCAGGATATTTGCAAAGTCTAATCGTCTGACATAAGCACTGGTTCAGGAAAGTACTTATGCCTTTGTTTTGCTGTTTTCAAAAGGGACTATAATGCACTTAAAAAGACAAAAACCCCGCATTATTTACCAAGGTAGGTAACATCTATTCAGATTTCTGTATTTTAGACTCCATTAAAAGAAGTGTAAATAACCCCTTTGGCAGAATCTAAGTGTTCAATAAGGAAAAATACAAATGCTGTTCAATTACAGTGATTATATCCTGGGCAGTTGTAGTATTGCACTTATAGAATTAGAATCACACAAAGTGTTTATTTACCATAAATCCCATGTTGTAGACTGTGAAGGAAATGAACTTCTATAGAGCCTTCCTTAAATGAATGTTAGCATATGATGACTTAGGTATTCTTAGTGGTCAAGTGTTTGATCCAACTGCAGAGGAACATGTACCTTTTTAAGGCGAAAGCCTAAATCCAAAGGTCGTGTTCAATTGACTCCTCAATGAGAGGTTGTAAAGCTCAGATCTTTGGTTTTGGGCCATCTAATGTCTCATTAAGTCCACAGCTTCCCTGTCTTCTTCATTTAAAAAAAAAAAAGGTCTAAAAGTATTACCTGCCTGCTTGATAAGGATGTTTAACAGAAACGTGTTGTACGTTGTGAATGACCCAAATATCCCAGTAATGATGATTATTGCTAGGAATGTGACTTCCAATAGTCTGAAACAGGCATACACTTTGGCAAAGAGCTTTCTATGAGACTAGAGGCAAACAACATTGTCACTGTGTGTCTTGTATATTTATCCTTCTGATTTTAAATGTATCAGGTCTGAGACAGAGCAAGGGTGCCATATTTTGTAAGAATAATATTAAAATTTAACATTTAAGCACAAGAAATAGAAGCAGGCCTTTCTATGGGCTTAATCACAATTGACACAAGTAAAATACATTGCTTTATGAATACTAAGACATTATTTGTGGTATACCATTAGTAGTAACCTGACCATGAAGTCAGTCAATTAATACTTAATTTGAATGCCTTATTATAGCACATAAACCAAAACCCACTGTAGGTGTGAAGGATGTGGTATGCAGAACAGGTTTGTGCTGTACTAGTTCACAGACCATGGATGTTTTAAGGTTGGCAAATAGTTTGCCATCAATGCACTGGAAATTTATCCTATCTTACCTCTCCCATGTGGTCTGCTTTTGAACCACCTGCAACTTCTGAGCTGCAAATTCTGCTTCTCTGCTCCCAAGCACCTACATGCAGCACATGCACTACTCAACCCTCTGTGTTTCCATACTTTAATTGCTCCATGAAGCCTCACTTCATCAAATATATCCTGTACAGATGGAACTCCACATGCACAGAGCTTCCCCTCTGCCCTGTAGATAGAAGTCATTACAAGACAGCACTGACACCATTTGCTAAAAGCTAATAGAAATTCTTCTCTTTTTCAAGCCTGGGCAATCAGTATTCATCAACAGGGCAACAATGCCTCTTGTTTCAAACAACTTGAGCACTTGCAAGATCAGTCAAAACCACTAGTGACAACACCCAACATTAGAGATCATCTACTGAACATAACACATATCCTAGAGTGGCAAGCCCCTGGAAATACTCCTGATAAGCCTGTGCCGGCAAGCCTGCATTAATTTATTTGCTCTCATACAATCACACCATAGCAGAGCCCCAGTGAATAAGCATCACCTCTGTCCCCAGAATATCCTTCTAACCAAGGACTGAGGCAGAGAGAAAACACTGCTCCCACCCTTCACTTCACCCACCAGCAATGCTCACACAGATGCCATCCAACCTGAGGCAAATGGCACAAGCCTTCCCAAGAAAAATGGCTGCTGGTTCAGAACTTGGTATTTTAGGGCCAGACTCTGAAATGTTGGTTAAATGCATTTACTGTTTCTCTCTACTAGAATTTATTAATTCTGATAGGAAAAAGTGGGCTTTGTAATATTATTATAAATCATATTTGCAATTGTACTGAGATAGAAGCAGAAATTGCTAATTATGTGCCACAATAAAGATTATAATATATACTATCATTAACTATTCTTTTATGTTTGATGAAATAATAAATAATTTCTTCCTCAGCCATTATAAAATCATTTTGCATAAAGACCCTTAATGCACTCCTGCTAGGGCCTCCACTTATAAACCCCTCCAGGTAAGCATTTATTATGAATTTTTATCAACTCTGGAACATGATGTACCTTTCATAGCTCGAATACATGTTTTCTTGTTTCCTATTGCCAATGACTTTATGCACAAAGGGCTTCAGTTGGCAACTGGTTTACTTGTATTTTATTGTCAAGCTTAGGGCACTTTTACTACCCAGAGTAAGTGAGCCTGCATTGCTCACCACCTTCTATGCCAGCCTCCCAGATCTCTCCCACATCCCTCTCAGCATCCCTTACCTGCCTGAAGAGATGCTCCGGAGATGTGCAAGTGCAGTAACCAGACCGGCAGTGGACATCAGGTGCAGAAGATGCTCTTTGTTTTGTTGAAACATCTGAAGGCTAAAAATATGGACTATGGGCCGATGGGTGATAAACGTCTACACAGCATGGTGTGAATACACATGGCTGGGCTCAGGCATCACCCTGCAGTAGCCTCTTCGCTTGGTTTCCTCCTGATCCATGTTGGAAGGAGCTCCAGAGCAAAGCTGTCTGAGCCCACTTCAGCTGTACATGTGCACTCAGAGCAGGCGGTGCCCCTGCTTCACGTCTCCTTGGAGCTCTGACCCTGCACCATCCCACACACTGTGCTGCACCTGAGATCCCATGTACTGCTCCCAAGAGCAGGTATTATTGTTTGCAGTGATTTTGCCCACATTTCAAAGAAAGACAAAGAGGTTTCCTGTCTTGCTGTTGAACTTCCCGTTCCACTTGCCTCTCTTTTTAAATTGAAACTAATATAACAAATCCCCTGTAAGAGAACAACAGTATCTGCTTCCATTAAAATGCTTTTTCTCCCTGCAAGAGTGAAGATAAAGTAGCTAAAGCACGAAGTCCAGGATGAAACCAATTTTATCCGCTGTGTACAAGTAAAATGTGAAATAAAAATATGCATGTTCTTCAGCTATTATAAACATTGAGGTTTTTGTATGAGGAATGTTAGCTTATCTGTCTTACTTCCACAGAGCTTTTTGGACTTCTGCATATAACAGCAGCCAAAACAACTTGTTCCTTCTAAGAAACAGTGTGATGCAGCACAAGTAAAGCAGCTTAAATAGCAGTATTACAAATGAATTGCAACTACAGCCCTAAGAGCCACTTTTTATATTTGTTACGTGAGTCATTTATGTCTGAGCATATTTCAGAACTGAGGAATGGCTAAGCTAAGCAGAAAATCTGTAATGATAGTGATGATGGCTACATTTATTTGCACTTGGGTAGCGGGCAAGTGCCTCGGTCATGCACTGGGAAACAGGAATGTGAAGCACTGCATGACCTGTGAATATTTAAACAGGCTTTATCCCTAGAGCTTACACAATATATGAAACACCTTAATGCAGCTCCTTTGCTATTCACTAGCATCACACCCAAGTATCCTGGTTTAGCAAGCACTCCATTATGGTTTTTAATGTTGCATCTAAGTCATGTCAATCTAGATCTGCACTCCAGACCAGGAAGCAGTTATAAAATTATAATTAAGAGTGCTCTGGCTCTGAACGCACTTACTTTAGAGAAGCTTGTCCAATATAATGGGATAAGCAACCATCACTTGTATTTCCAGGAGTCCCAACTGTTACTTGCAATGCTTTATCAGGAGTGGTTTTGGTTTTAATTAAATGACATTCATTAAATCAAGCATAATCTAAACAATGCTGTCATTATCAGTATATAGCCAAACAGCATTATTTAAACTGAGAGGAGGAGGGAAGATCCTTGAGGACAAATCATTGTTGTAGCTATTTTCTCTATAAGAAGTGTACCATGGGCTTTATCCAAACCCTACTGAAGTCACTGGCAGTCAGTCAATTGACCTGGCTGGATATGGGATGAGCTTTCAATCAACAGCTACTGCAAACCTTTCACTGGCTAACAGTCCCAATAAAGTTTTACTGCATTTTGCCCCAAAGTACTAATTGCTTTTGTGAATTTGAAACCCAGATTTAAACCCATAAGTAACAGTAATTCCCAAATGTAAACCAGTGTGATCAGGAAGATCTGAGAAAGCTGTTGTAATAAAGGAGACCGCTGCCATGAACTTGGCATGTGCTGAGTAGAGTGAATGTCTCTATCTATAACATCAATCTAAATTGAGTTGGTGTGTTTATACAGCTGCTGAATACACAGGAAAGCTCATCATTATAACCAGTGCTCTTACCACTTTCAAAAATGCTACCAAAAAATTTCAGAGAGAAAGAGATTAAAATGACCAAAAGAAAGAGGAAGAGTTGGAAAGAATTTCTGAGTTGAGACTGTCTTCTAGCAGTTTAATATTCATACAATAAACCTCACAAATAAAACTAATTTAACAGCTATCTTTTTTTAAACTACATTTCAATCCCAACACAGTATTGCTGTGTGTCTATTTATCTGTCAATAATTTAATGGTGTTTGCTCCTGCCTTGGGCTTATGAACCTACAGAGCTTGGAGATACTTTTTATTAGAGATTCCTTGCCAGGGGCCTTTTCTAAGTTTGCAAAGGTCACACATCCCACTAGCCAGCCTCCTTCATTATGCATACTCCAACCTCCAAGTAACAGAATCAGCTGCCACTGAAAAGTTTATGAAATGTCATGAGCTAACCCGTAAATACAAACCCACACTATTAGAGGATAGGAATATGGCCATTAGTGACAGCAAGTGGAATGATGCTGGGGAACAGACCCACTGATAATATTTTAGCAATGTCCTAAAGCAACCAATAGCCAAGAAAAAAAAAGCATATGAGCATATGTACCAGATTATAGCAGAACCCACCAATACTTAAAAATCAACCCCCCAAACCCATTAAAATCTCAACCTAAAACATACAGAATGTGCTCTCCTTAGTTTTTCCTCTCTCCACAAGTTTTCTCCCCCTTCATTGCAGTGTTGTATGTTTATCCTTTTTCTGTAGAACAGCACTTGTTGGCCTAAGAAAAGTTACTGCAAGAAAAAAAAATGTGTCATTAGCATGACACAGGGATGAATATGGGTGAGCTTGTACTTACATATACACACACAAGTACCAGAAGAGGCTGATGCTAGAAGGAAAATGCTCACCTTTGCATCCCAGCTTCCGCAGCCATGAGACAAGTCCTGACTCCTCTTGGAAGCTGCATTTCAATCCTGACCATTCAGAACCACTGCATGTCTTATGACATTCTGCAGTCTTGTCAAGCTCTTTACCTTATATCCAATGGTGATTTACTGAAATAAACATGCAGTTTATACACTTGAATACCAGGTACTTTCATAGTCTAACCTCAAGATCCATTAGTGCCAAACTCAGGGACTAGAGACTTCTTTAAGTTTGTTTAGTATCCTCAACCTTTCTGAATATTTCTTCTTCTCGCATAAGAGAGCCAGGGACTGAAAATAAAAAGATGTGTACTTGTGAAGATTAAAATCTCCCTCACAAATTGAGTGTATTATGCATCTGTGCTACTTGGCAGACTTGTGCATCTATTCCAAAACAAACTAGTGCTAACAGCTCTAGAAGATTTTTATCTCTTATAGCTTCCTGTACTCTGGGTGAATCACATGGGCAAAAAAATTGATCTAGCCTTTTAGACAGTGAGTTAAACAGCTTTTAAATCAAACATGATGCCCATGCAAGACAATTTACCATTTTTTTTATACCATTTTAAGTAACAAAACCCCTTCTGCTCTTCAAGGAGTGCCTCTTAATCTGGAATTTATGTATCTGATCATAGTTTCTGTCACACTACCGTAATCCTTTGGATATTTATTTATCCTATTTTCATACTTGTGCCATCCTGGCTCATTACCACATCATGAGGCTGAACTATGATCCCAGCAGTAGCGCTGATGTTTATTACAGGGTGGAGAGCAGTTACTCGCACTGCAAATGAACTCTGCTTCGGGAAACTTCTAACTGTGCTAAAATATATGGGGTTTGGATTCTCACATTTTATTTGCAACCATCATTCTTCTTTCACAGCTACATTACCACAAATTTGCCTATTTCTTGTAAGCGCAAACATAGCTCAAGTCTAATGAATGACCATAGACTGGTGCATGAATTGTATGTACCATAGGCATAAATATTGTTATGTACTCAAGGGAAAATCAAATTTACAACTCATTTAGAACTAAGTCTATTAGTAGATAACTAAACATAATTGCAGGTGAGTGCCTAAGCACTTTAGGAAAATGGGTTTGGGGTTTTTGCCCATGCATACCTGAGTGCTCAGAAAATTGCTTTGCTCTACTTGACATTATTCTGTGTATACATTTTTAGTACATATTAGTACATATTACAAAATAATTAAATTTAAATGTTACTATTCAATATTCTACAGCTTAAATCAGTCATTTCACATGTGGCTCTAAAGAAGATAACTACATTCAGAAAGCCAAAGACCATCAAGCCTTATTAGTGGAGCACTGAAAGAAATAATAAGAAACAACTTTTTCAAAAGGAAAACAGTTTTGTTTATCACTTTCCTATTTTAATGAGTAGGAAAGCATCATGAACAAATTTGTTTTTTAAAATGGAAACATTCAGATAAACCAATAATGCAGATTATACCTTGTTGATAGGGCAATAATAAATGTACTTGTTACTTTGGAGCAAATTCTCTTCAAAGTAAACAGTCTTCCCAGATGCTCTCAGGCAGCCTCAGCGGCAGGAGTCAAGGGAAGCATCCGGAGGAGGACAGGACCCAGGATGCCAACAGCATGGGGGCACTTTGAGTCCCTGGCACCAAGACTCCAACCACTGGCATGAGAGAAGAGTAAGGAAAAGGCAGGAAAAGTGGAGTTTTCTCTCCCCTGATGACTTTCAAAGGATTTTCCATGAAATAATGATCTTTTTTTTTTTTTGATATCACATCATCTGTTCTTTACAAGATCATATTTTTAAATGTCTTTAATGATGCAAATAAATGATAGTAAGAATTGCTGAGTCTCCTCTGAAGTCAATGGGGCTTTACCTATTACATTAGCACACTGGCAGTCTCTTTAAGAGGAAAATGCCATGAAATCAGTAGAGCCTACCAGTTAAGAGTGCTATTGGGGAAATTAGAGGAACATCTTCTCTGTGACTTATTAATAAACAATATGCAGTTGAATTATTCACCCAAAGAAGATATGTATATATTATGAAATATTTTTGGCAACAAGGTTTAAATAGAATGTTTTGCTATTAAATGGAGTTTAATTAACAAGTACAATTACCTAATTGAAAGCAAATACTTTCCTATTATTAGGTAGTACGTGCAGTAAAACAACTGTACTTGCTATATATTGAGGAATCACAGAGTCAATTTACAGAAACACTAGTAATTACAGAATTTACCTACATATACTGGTTATGGTAGTTTCAAATTTCAATTGAGAATGTTTTTATTCCACTGAAAAATAAAAGTAGGATACAGTATGTGACATGTGAATAGAGATACTGGCAATGAAGGTGTTCTACAAACAAATTATTGAAAAAGCCCAGTTACTTAGAAAAGCAGTTCAGGTAAACAAAATAAGTAAACATGTGCAATTTGAATTATCACCATATACTGGAAAAGAGTAGCTGAATGGGTGGGGAAATGTTACTAATTATTAATAAAAGAACAATTTCTATAAAATTTAATGGTAACATATTTCTCTATATGAATGTACTGCAGCCACTCAATAAAGATTTTCCTTCTGTATTAGAACATTTATATCTTCTCTAAATGAAAACAGTAAGCCAATTCTCCAGTATTTCAGTACTATACCATAACAAACTCTACTATACTAAATTTTACTATTATTCCACTATACTAAATTCGACTATTACCCACCGGACAGTCAAGCAGATTGAATTTTTTTTCAAACCATGGAAACAGCACCTGCTCTTTTACTGGTTTTGCTTCAATTTTTTTTAAATCAAAGTTGCTGCCTTTCAAGGTGAGGCTGTGGAGTGGACCTGACACTGGGGACAAATTCTCACTGCCTCAGACACACAGCCCAGTTATTGTGCTGTTACTATTGCAGTAAGGAGGAGGATCCCACATCCCCATGATGAAAACTAGAACATAAGCAAGGAACACAGCTTCTGTTGCAAAGAACTGAAATATATAAGTAAATACTCATTCTACATCTAATGTAATAGTAAGAAAATTAGCAAATTCAGTATGGGTATCTCTTAAAAAAGAAATCTCCATTAACCTCTAGAAGCTATATGCTACCCAAACAACGGCTTCACCGTTCCCTGCCCAAGAACCAAATCCTCCTTCCATGGCCAATGTGCCTCCAAAAAGAGCACATTTGTATACTAGTCATGCAATCTATGGTTGTAGTTAATATACCAAGTCTGTCATTCTGTCAGTCTTCCCAAATATTTGGTGATGTTCAGTTATTTTTACTGTTTGCCTAGTTCCTTACAATTGTGTATTTCCATTTTATTTTATTTTCTGACTCATCATTAGATCTCTTCAGCACTTTATAGCCCTAAGGTTCAATATATATATAATATAGAAAATGGCCTTTCATTTCAGTAGGTATTCCCCATTCCATATACACATCTGCTTCCAGCCGCCTTAGAATTCTGAAACCTTCCTTTCTAATTGTTTGTGTGCCTCTATGACCACTTGTGTGCACATCTTTATCACTCTTAATAAAATAATCATTTGGTTTATAAGGTTGCTTCAGCCAAAGCTTTATTCACAGCAGTTTACTTAGCTTTAGGTATTCGCAATTCTACTGGGAAAAGAGGTTTACATAAACTATATAATAGCAATGTGCTTTCACATTTGCTCTGATGCAAGCAAAAATCAGAGTCAATGAAATGTATTTATCCTAGGCTACACAGCATGAGAATTAAAGGAAAAGAAGTAATGCCTTTGTAGCATGTAACATTTTCAAATCAAATAGGTAAACAAGTTGAAGTTATGATCACATTTGACAATGTGGTAAGACTTGAAGAACTTCAAAATTAAGCTTTTATTCATAGTGCTGCTTTTATTCATGCTGCCCAAATGGCAGGACCTGATCTCCCAGTCTCTTTGATGTAGTCATGCAGGACTCTTTCCACAAAATGTGCATCCATCAGCCTATTGCTCAATATACTGGGAAGGAGGGTTATCTATGAAACTACTTAGGTCACTGTATGGGTAACATGAGCAATGAAATTCATGTGCAACGTTAGCAAAGTCACTGCATGACATGTTTTCTAGGGTCACTGTAAGAGTAACATGAGCAATAAAATTCATGTGTAACAATAGCAAAGTCACCGCATGACATGTTTTCTAGGGTCACTGTAAGTATACCTGATAATATGTCTGAACATCGACTGAATTTTTTTTCAGTCCAACTTCTAATCAGCAGGATGTCAACTTTTGAAAATTCAAATGCACATGCAAGAAAAAGAATCCAAGAAATTAACTTGATGTGTGGAGACAGAAAGATATCTTCCAATTACTTTTACCATGTATTTTGGGAAATACTATAGTTAGGTTTTCTTTCTTTTTATCCATGCCTCTGAAAAAGTTACAGCTTTGTAGGATTAAACAAATGACAGTCTTTGTTTAGAGTTTACATTGTTATAAAAGATTTTCTAACGCTATGGAGAAAATGAAGATTAGTACTGCCATGCTGTACTTTTGTTCCAGACATATTTTGAGTGCACAGGGAAGAAGTGAGTGCTCTAAGGCACCAAAAGGAAGGCTTAGCCCCATTTCACACCACTTAATCACAGATTACAAGCAGCAGGGGACAAGAAATCAAGTCTTTTCCCATTCCTAAATATTATGGGGTTTGTTTTTGCACATGTTTTTTCTTAGGAGGAAATTGCTAATTTAACATGCCTATTAAGACAAAGGGATGAGTTCTGTCTTATATTTAATTGGGTTATATCAAAACTTGATGGGAGGAATGTGTTTGTAGGTTTTTACTACAGGACAATTAATTTGATTTACCATTACATTCTGCTTGTTATTAAATTCACCAAGAATTAATACCTAAATCAATTAATACTTAGACAACCACATATACAAAAGTAAAAAGTCCATGAAGTTAAAGAGGAAATACCAGAGATGTGTACTTTCATTATTCATTGAATTCTTCTAGCATTATCAAATGCTAGAATTCAGAAACACAACATGTGGACTATATAGTGCTGTACACTCCAATGCAGAGCTCCACAGGGCAGGTGATTTGTACTGAGAGAGGAGTATAAACCTTCAGAGTCAGTCTATTTAATCCTCTACCACCACCTCTCAGAAAGGTATAAAACTACTTGCCAATTGTTGTAAAACTACTTTTAATCTTCTGCTAAGGCTGCACATCCAGATGCACAAAAAACGAGTAATACATCATGAAAAGATTAACCTAATTTTTTTATATGGAAGGAACTAAGTTTGAACAAGGCAATGAAATTTAGTTCTTTGAATTCTGAAGTTTCCATCACTCAGTGAAATGCATACCTTTGAAGAGAAGTTATTGGAACAAATCTATCTAGAAAGACGTTCAAAAGTTTTTTTACAGGTCAAGGTAAGGTTGCTACCTCGCGAAAGAAAAATGCATACACCAGAAAAATAGTGTGAGAAATGGCTTGTGTGATATGAATACATTTCTCTCATCAGTCAATTAACAAAATTATGACTCTTTTAAAAAAGCAACAGTTTGGTGTCACAGGAACATGTGCAATATCTTGTAAATGCAAATAATTTTAGAGCAAAATAAATAGGAATTTTGAAAATTAGTAACATCCTAATTTTCATTTTCAGAAACGATTATTATTAAATAATAACTGGCTTTGCTTTCTTGGGATCTACATCTGTGTGGAATAGCCTGCTGATTTATTTTTTACCCATACTTGATTTATTTGCATTATCTATAAATAAAATACTACAGCCAAATCTGTTACACTGTCACAGAGCTACCCTGTGGCAGCAGCACTTCCCAAAAGTGTTCCCATTTCATGCAAACTTTATTGCAATGCCACAGAAAAAGGTCAAAAGTACCATTAAATAACTACTCCAAAATAACCATACCTGTTAAAACATATCACGTCTGCCTGACAAAACCACGATTTATTGCAAAACTCCTCTCATAACCAAGGTAAGGCATGCTTCTTTGTTTCAGGTTATTTCTTTTTGCAAAGACTACTTTTCTCCTGTTCCTTCTTGTAGCTTTGTCTTGCTCTTGCTTTGGCAGAGTCATGCTGAATACTTGGTTTAATGCCAAGCAGCAAAATTTCATGGCACTTTTTCTGGCATCCAACTTACATCTGAGTGCTTTCCCAGGCAGCAACATGTCAGGTTATTAGATTACATATGATTTTATCACCAGCAGACATGGTTACTCCAGAGCTCCAGATATTTACCCCTTTGCTTCATATTGCTACAATCACAGCCAAAAGCTCAAACAATAAAAGTATCTCAGTGTAATTTCTCCACTAGCCATTCAAACTATCAGCTTTGCTAGCAGTGCTCAAACAGCCTTTTGGTTTGATGATTTTCCTACCTTCAGGAACACTGACGTGGGAATTAAAAATAGGGTCTGTTTCTCAAACCACCTACAGAAGAAGTCAGGGACAAATTCTAGCCTTATCACTGCTGGACTGTCCTATCTTTTTATTCCTCTGGATTAGAAAAAATAAGATGCCCTCCTGAGCAAGTGATGGTGCATGTTATTAAATCTAGTTATCTTTATTTCTCTTACATATATATGTTTGTGTATAATATATATACAATTTCAACCCCCTTAGGATCTAACCAAATTCCCTTTAGAGCCAGAGGAAATTTTCCTATTGATTTCAAAGTGAGTTTTAGAAAGTCTTAAAGTAGAAATTAGACTGAAACTTCTGCTTTGCTAATATGAGTTGTCTGCTACTCTTGTAGACCTTTCAGCCAATAAGCAAAAATTGTACGTTTTCCCCTTACATGCATTTCTATTATACAAATAATTGTAACCTTAACCTTCAGAAATCTTGCAAAAAATGTATTTTACTAACCATAATTTGCAAACACACAACAGCAGTTTGACATTATACTGCAAAGAATAAAGCACCCTCACATTTTGTAGATCAAATTATAATATTCCTTCATACTGCTATATTTTAAAATAAAGGCATAAGGTATTTTTCCTACTGAAAAAAGACTACAGATAGGAATATTTAAAGAAATAGAAGGATGAAAACATCATGTTCACTTTCATTTCATAGGGCATAATTCCTACTTGTTTAAAGAAAATTATATAAATGTCATTCCACTATGAAATGGTTTCTGATCTCTGCTATGATCTAAGTCTTGGTCAAGGAGGATTATAACTGCAAACGGAATGGGCTGGGGTTTGTGATATATCCATCCTTCAATGTTTAATGCCATGTCTAAAAATATTATTATATTTAAAATCATAAAAAAACCACAAGCCACCTCTTTTGGTGTCTCAATTTTTCACAATATGCACAAACTTAAAGAGAGACAATTTTGTATTCGAGACTGAAATTCTTGCAAATGCTATATCGATCAGCCCAGTGAAAGGACACTAAACAATATGCTTCCTAAAACATGTAATACCTTATTTTTTAACAAACAAGTGATGGAAAAAAGCTGAATTTGGGGTAACTTCAAACTAAATTCTACTATAACTCACAATAATGACCTTAATATGGCAATAGAAGGATGAAATAATTTTAAGAATATGTTGCAGATAAATATCTTTGTGGACAAGGGCTCAAAATGCTGATTAATCTTTAATATTTCAAGACTCACAAAATCCCGGAAGTATTTTCTTGCTAGCACAGCAGAAAATCTGCAATTTGGAAAAAGTTTCGATATTGTAAATTAACATTCACAGGAGATTTTCCCCCTGAGCAGATGGAGGGGAGCTGGACACTGGAGGACTGCAAGGCAGGCTGTGGAACACCCACTCCTTGTAAGCTAAGTTTCACATAGGCTATGCAACCGTGTGACTCAGACATGAAAGTGAGCAACAATAAACTTTGGAATTAAAAATATTTATAAAGATGAATTCTCAATAAAATTCATTAATCACTATTTAAAGATTTTTCTTCTCTAAAGTTTGCCTTACTGCTTTAATTTGTTTTTCATTTTCAGTCTAAATTTTAACTCTGCTTGGTTGTAGGAATACAGCATGAAAAAGGTAACTGGCATTTTATCAGAATTTTATACAAAGTGGCCACACAACGTAGGATCATAAAATCATAGAACAGTTAGGGTTGGAAAGGACCTTAAGATCATCTAGTTCCAACCCCCTTGCTATGGGCAGGGACACCTCCCACTAAACCATGTCACCCAAGGCTCTGTCCAACCTTGATGTGAACACCACCAGGGATGGAGCATTCACAACTTCCCTGGGAGACCCATTCCAGTGCCTCACCACCATTAAAGTAAAGAATTTCTTCCTTATATCCAATTTAAACTTCCCCTGTTTAAGTTTTAACCCATTACCCCTTGTCCTATCACTACAGTACCTAATGAAGAGTCCATCCCTAGCATCCCTATAGCCCACCTTCAGATACTAGAAGGCTGCTATGAGGTCTCCATGCAGCCTTCTCTTCTCCAGGCTGAACCAGCCCCAACTTTCTCAGCCTATCTTCATACAGGAGGTGCTCCAGCCCCTGATCATCCTCGTGGCCTCCTCTGGATTTGTTCCAACAGTTCCATGTCCTTTTTATGTTGAGGACACCAGAACTACTGGTATATAATATACTGACCTACATGACATTTCTTCAGGAAGATGCTATAAACTGTATATGCAAAAGATATCTCTAAAGCCGTAAATGTTTTCTGCATTTGTACTCCCTTCAACATAACATGCCTATTTTAAAACTGAAGTTCGACTGGTTTTTTTCTTTTATCAACAGGAATTTTAAGTGCAACTTAAGAAAATCAAGGTGACTGAAAAGTTAGGATTCTCAGCAATGATGTCCAATTTTGCCCTTCTGACTCACTCTGTGTATCCTGAAATGTTCATCATATAACAATAAAAATTATGTTTGAAATAGGAATAAGAAAATCTTCAAGTGACCAAAGTCTGTGATAAGATCTGTTACTACTTGTAATTCTGGCCACCGTCATCTCCCCTCATCAAAACACACTGCCATCCTAGGCAGTGCTATTTATGACCCACCCCTGCTCCAGGACACCAGAAAGATCTGCTTGAAAGATTTTCCCTTTAACTTCATTATTTTGCACCAGCTTTGCACCATGATCCTGTCCAGTTGAGCTGCTAGAGAAAAATGTACACATTTTATCTAAAGAATACATTCAAAAATCATTTCATTTTGTGTTTCATTTGAAGCTCAATCCTAAAACCATCATCCAAGTATAATACTTGAGGACTTTCATTTATTAAGCAAACACAGGAGCAAGTCCCCTGAGACAGGAGACACTACTGCTGAGGTTCCACTGTTGATACTGATGAGTTGAAAGGATAATGCCTTTCTTCTGGAAAGAATTTAGAGATAAAAGAGATCTGGAAAGCTGTTTCTCCAGGTAATAAGACACATTGTGGTGAGTCTCAATGACCTGAAATGCTGAAGTATAAGAAAGGGAGAAAGACATAGCGTAGAGGGTAAAACAAAATGGAGTGTTTATGTTAACCAAGAAAGGGAAATAAGTCACCTTCACTTCAGCAAAATTTACAATAGCTTTTCTGGTTAGTGCTTGGATGAGAAGACAGGTAACTTGTTGGACTTGATGATCTTAATGGTCTTTTCCAACCCAGTTGATTCTATCATTCTATGTTTGACTACTTTAATTTTTATATATTTAGTGACCACAGAGAGCAAACTCTTGAATGAAGCTGGATACAGTTATCAGCCCCATTCATCATAAAGTACTGAAATGCAAAGGAGAAGTGGTGCCATGTTTTGCCTATGCAGCTGGATAAGTTTATCACTTTACATATAAAAAGCTTAAATAAAAAGGATTCAAGTGGAGATAGTACCATCTGTAAAAGTCAACTTAAGCCTCAAAAAAGGATAATAGGAGAAAAATTGATTCTTTTTCAAGTTCAGTTTTAGAAGGTATCTTATTCAGAAGATCCCTATAAAAACAGTCCAAGAATATTTGTTACCACTACAGTGATGCATTTAGTGACCCATGGATAATGGAATATTAGGTAGATGCACTGTAAATAGTTACCAACTAATGGCCATCAGTCAGTAAGGTGTGTGTAATGATGCAGCTGTAGAGCCTACAGGGGCCCTCTGACAAGTATTGTCAAAACAAGTATGCCAAGGCAAGTAACTTTGCTGTAAAACTAGTTTTATAGGGGTACAGGAGAGAGCTGTGCTTTAAAACTCAATTTTCCAGCTCCCTCTTGTTCCCATTGGCTTTCCAGAGCAAAGCAGATCACTTTGACTAGAGCTGGACAAAAGTGGAGCTGGAGTCTAGCACATCAATCAACTGATGTATTCATGTAAAGCCAGAACAGAATTTGGCTTTGAATGTATAGATTTAGGTTTGTATCTAAATAAAAATAGCCAGATTCACTACTACTACTACTAATCCATGGGCAAGATCCCCTTTCCTCATATGTGTCTTCACCACTGTTGCATGGAAACTAAGTGCAGAATTGAGCCCTCTGTGATTACATGGAGTGATGCCAACAATACGACAATCAGAAATTAGCCTACAGAATTTGATTTACAAAGTGATTCTTAGATAAGAAACCCATTACAGAACCTGCTAACAGAGGACTCAGAAAAGACACAGTATCATACCATCAGATCTAAATTAAATCTCTTCCGAAAAGAATTAAGGAAACCCCATCTCTCAGGATTATAACATCACTGATTACATAAATCTGTGTAGGAAATAAAGCAGGGGCTCAATTTTCTATATCCACTTCATAGATTAAATCTTCTTATAAACCCCCTCCAAAAAATAACCAACCCTTGGAGAAGGACTATGTCAGATTAAAGAAGCCATGTCCTGAATGACAGTACAACCTGGCTACAATCTTTTGAATCTCTGTCCTTCAGATATATTGGGCCTAAAAGACTTCTCTATTCTTCAGTGGATAATCCCAAGAACATCAAAAAACGGGCATGAAGAGTATGTGGCGTTGTTTGCAGGCTAAGTAGAGAAATTGCTTCCACTTGACTAACTTCAAAATTTGGCAGGTATTTTAAAACCAAAGCAAATATTGCTAGTTTAACATCGTGTCTAAAAAAAGATGAAAGCTTTTTCTTGTTTTGTTCTTGAAAGTTATGTGCAATTTCTTTCAATAGTATCTATTTGTGCTCCATTTCTAAGGAGGAGGAGGTCTTCATTGGAAGAGGAAGTCCTATCAATGCCATAATTTGCAGCGGTTCAAACAAAAACTTGGAAGACAAACTGAGCAGCATGAGAGGAAATACTTTCATCAGTGCACAGGCAAGGGTTTCATATGCTTTTCAAGTACAGTATCACATGTGATTTATAATAGTAAGATTTTTTTATGGAGTAATCTTTTAATATGAATGGAAGAAAAATGCTTTCAATTATCATCAAGCAAATGTTGAATTACAGAAACAAAACAGTCAGCTAGGACCTGTGTTTCCAGCACACAGTGAGGCTAATGAGGCTATTCTAGCCAGGTAACTACATGAAACAGTGACATGAAGTTGAAAAATACACGCTTTTCTCTTTCCACCACACTAAAAAGTCAATGAAATCAGAATAGTGGGAATTTCATTATTAGGATAACAAGAAGTTATCTAAAAAGGCCAAGTTGGTCAGAGCCTTGGGTGACATGATCTAGTGTGAGGTGTTCCTGCCCATGGCAGGGGAGTGGAACTGGATGATCTTAAGGTCCTTTTCAACCCAAACCATTCTGTGATTCTATAGAAATTGTTTAAGGTGGTGATGACCCCAGGAGATAAATTCCCTACCTGCAAAGTCTGGCGCACAATGTCGGCTGTATACGTCAGCATGCAGTGCAAAATGTCAAGCAAGGACAGAAGTGGTGCATTTGCTGTCTTGGTGCTGCTTTTATCATCTGCTTCCAAGTACAGAGCCACAGTTTCTGTTAGAAGACTACAGATATGATGAACCAGTCCTACACAGAAAATGAGACAAAAAAGAGAAACAGACTCTCAGGAAAAGAACATGTGGAAGGTAGCCTAGTTAAAAATCATAGATTAGAATAAAGAAAAAGTTACACACATTATGAATATTTATTAAACTTTCTCTTTTTATCCATTATTCTAATTACCTTCTCTCCTATTCTGTTTGGAGCAGCTCATAGAGTTAAACTGATACAATTAAATTTGCTAACTGCATGGAAAATTACATAATATTCATTAAATAAAAGACATTCTTTGAGTCCTAAACTTTTCCATAGCATGCTGGTACACAAGTCTCCTTCACAACACTCCTGGTCACAAGAATGAAGCAATTTCTCCAGGCTGTATAAAATGACACATCAAGCTCCGAGCCCAAGATTTTGTGTCTTAACTGATGTGCCAATTACAACCTCTACCATATGCTTTACAATCTTATGCTTAACATAAAATATATTCAGAAGAACATTATATAGGGAACACTGAATACTACACCTAAACTGTTATTAAGATTTGTTTGACTGATGGTAATCAAAAGTTTCCTGAAAATATCTTCTTGTTTTGAAGCTTTTTTTAAAGATCCTTTGGAATTTAATACCATCAACTCCTGTCGCTTGCTTAGCCCACAAATCAACTGACATATCAGAAAAAACATAATCCATTTCAAGGCAATACCGATTAAATTCAGTATGTTTCTTACTCTCAAATACAAAATGACTGAGTTCATTATGTTTGATCTTACATCTTTTTCTTTCAGAGATTCATAAGGAATAAAAGATATTTTGTTCCTCATCAAGAACATAACTATGTTTGTAAATTATCTTATTTTAAACTGGTAATTAGCCATTACGTGATTTGGGTGCACATAGGCAGTAACATTGTGGTGTATATCAGCTTCTAGTCCTCCATGACTCTAAAATGACTGAAGTATTTCACTGATTTCACTGAAGTGTAAGAGTGCTTTTATCAGTTCTCCTTTAAAAAGTAATTGCATATATTTTTACAAACATCAGTACAAGTTTAAAATGAGACAATCTGCAATCATACCATTCAGCTTTACCGAGGAGTCAAATCTGTGTGGTGCTGAACTATTCTGGCTTTGAAAGATGCCCCATCAGTTAACTAAAGTTCCAGGAAATATTTTCCTCCCCTATTCATCAAGCTTAATACCTTCCCCAGGAAATTAAACAAAAACATTAATTTAGAATACAGTTATGGGTCAGGATCATAAAGACTCGCACTCTTCTTATATCTCGCATCTTTTGTGGTTTTATGATTACTAGCGTTATTCTTTCACCACGGTTTGATTGATAGACTACAGCTCAGGCTAAGCTTTGAATTTCCTGGAGTTTTGTCTGCATAAACTAAACTCTCCAAATTACATCAGTCCAATCTCACACATTTCACTTCCTTCTTCTTTAAAGCACGATTTCTGCTGCAGTTCTGAACACTCCATGCAAAAATGAGCTGGCATGCACAGATACATTGAAGTGATGTCACCAATACCCACCAAGAAGAAAAAACCCAGCCATAATTCTATGCCTACCTGATACAGAACTTGTGCTTATTCTACACCTTTTTTCACCAGACTAAATTAGAATAAACCTAAGAAAACAATCCAGTCAGAGCTGGTCCTCTATCAAAGCAATGTCTGCTAAATTGCCTGCAGGGATATGTCCAAATACACTCTGTTTCTCCCTTTAGATGACCACAAAACCCACAGCCACATCAGACTGAATGAGTCACCCTATTATTTCTAGATGGCTTACATCTTACTCAAGACAGTGACTTGGAGATGAATGCTGAGAAGGCCACTTTCAAATGAAGGCATTGTACGGGCCATCATCAAGGATTTTTTATCAGTAGTCCTCTCAATAGTATTTAGAGTACTCTCAGTAGTATCTCTCAGTAGTATTTAGAGTACTAAGTAGGGAATGATAAAAGTGAACGAAAGAAGAAGGATCCATGCCTCTGATCTGCAATCCTCTCCCTTTTAACTTTTAAGAGAATTACTTGCTTATTGCTTTGACTGTACCAGCCCGAGTCTCACAACTGCCTTGTTTCTGCTGTTTGGTGAACAGAACACTTGATCTCCTCCCCACCCATTGAGATATGAATAATATAATCACCTAGATTTTATTCTCTTCAGGTATTTACATCCTAAGGCTATGTGTATTAGCAAACCCTGCCTCCGAACACCTGAAACACAGCAGAATAGTCACATTTACTTTGTTAACTAAACCATCAGAATCAGATTTTAGGTACCTACATGCTCAGACAGGGTTATATGTACAAAGCTATGCATGTTAAATTTTGAAAGTTTGGGGAAAACCAAAACTTTTCCTGAACTTTAAATACCTTTGGAAAACAACACATCAAAACTTTGTAATAATGACATCTAAAATGAAACATTGGTGTAAAATGTTCCCTAGCACGCTGCATGATTCACACAGAAACCCGATAAACACTTGGTTCCACAGATAAAACAGACTGACCTCTTGGCCAAATAAATAAAGTTCCAGACATGCTCTTTAAATTACTGCATTGTGTCACAACACAAGGAAAATTGAAGGCCACAATTGTAGACATGTAAATACACTCCTTGCTTACACCACAAGACAAAATACACATTCTTTGTCCTCAGAAGAGAAAGTTGGGAAGCTGGGGTAATTTACAGTGACCATGACAAAATTCAACAGGAGTTTAGCAGCTGTGGCCACTGGCAGTGTAACCAGTTCACTCAAAACTATAAAGACTATGAAATCTAAAAGCCATAAAAACTAAGAGCTATAAAGATCAAGACTGACATGCCTCAGCGTTTCAAAGACTGAATCCCAAAATAGATAGTCTGAAAAAAGATGATGCAATCCTGAACAAAAGGAAACTGTATTCATAATTCAGGAAATCATAACATAAAAATTGCCTATGGATCTCTGAGTTTCAGAAGATATACTAGAGGTTTCCTCCTAAGTTTTACAACCCATTCAAGAACCACATTCTTCTTAATTTCCAATAGAGCCTAAAACAATATTTAGCTTCAAAAACCTCAGACAATGTATTTCTGAGTCATATTTAACAGACATTACGTTTTTATGTAGTAATTCTCATTAGAAAGTAAAATAAAAATAAGTAAATAAGTAAAAATAAGTAAAAAATTGTAGCAATTCTTCATTAGAAAGTAAAATAAGCTCCGATTCAAAAGGCACACCCCATGCTCTCCTGAGCTTTGGAAGTGGTGGATCTGAATCCAAATCCTGTATCATAGAGGAGAGCTAAAATTAAATCAAGGCAGATTGTACCTTGAGAAAAGTTACACATTTGGAAGTATTCTGGTACTTCCAAGTATGTTGGAAATAGTCCATTTTCTCAAGAGAAAAGTGTTAGCAACAGTTTACATGGATTAAAGTAATGCATCATGATTTATTTCAGACAAGCGTTTTTTGTTAAGAGAATTAAGTAAAAACTTATTATTTAACTTACAGGGTTTTTTTTCTTACTCTATTAATTGGCAAATTTTAGCAAAGGAGATGTATCACATCACATTGTTCATAGCTGTAGTTTAAATTCATTGCAGTACTTCTTTGTGCAGTAAAGCCTTATATTTACTTGTAAAAGGAGGATCTTCAAAATATCAAGTGCAGTGCTATTCAAATATGGTGAAACTTGGATTTTGCATTAGAATTATGTTTATAAATTAACATAACTGGAATTGAACAAAAAACCTCTTCTATTTGCTGTCCAAGATTCGTAATATGTGAAAAGATTGCATCCAAAATTCCTACCCCCAGTTTTATAGCATCTGATAACCCTGGTGTTCACAGCAGTGTTTCTTCTGCTGAGACCTCTAGACTGAACTGAACACGTTGCTAATAGCGCTCTATGAATGTGGACTGTGATGACTATGTTTGTGTTTTACAAATCTTTTCTAAAGATCAAAGGAGTCTTTTGGCCTGTGCTACATCTAATCGGACAGAATGTGCCATGATACCTTCTGGAATAAAAGCTGAGAGGAGATATTTTATTCTCACCTATTAGCAAGATGGATAAAGGAAAAGACATCTTTGCTTCCAAATCATACGAAACATCAAAGGAGAGACTAGGAAGCAATCTTCTAGGCAATCCTTTCATACCTACCAGCAATTAGAGCATTCAACAAAGCTTTCTGCTTCCAGCTGAAGAAAACGTTAGAGCAGATGTACTTCCTCGAACAATGCCACCAGCAACAAATCCCTCAGCCTGGCACAAAGGTTTCTCTTTGTTCCCTTCTACAGGGCGCTGTCTGAAGAGATTTTTCCCTATTTGTATCACACCTACACAACTGACTCCCCAGGGATGTTACCATATACACATTCTCTAGGCTTTTCTTCCTTCTTTTACTTACAGAGTGGATGTGGTTGGGCTTTTTGACTGTTTTTAAACAAAACTACCCGAAGTACCAACATTTTGGGAACTAGAAACGACACCAACAGACTAACCAGAAAACATATTTCATAATCTCTTTAGATGTTAATGATAAAACTCAAAAATAATGTTGAAGAAGAAACGCAGGACTGTACTCTGATAAGATTCTCTCACACAGGAATTAGTTCCTAAGTACCTGAGCACTTAAGATAATCCATCATGTCATAAAGATTCTTCTTAAAACCTTATTTACCTATTTAAACCTGGGATCTAATTTGCATTCCTTGCATCACAGCCCTACTACTCAAGGGTTCCTGTTTGGAATGACTGAAAATAGGCAACATAAAGCAAATGGTATCTTTAGGGTAATGACATTTTTAAAAGAGGCTTGCTGCTTTTGTTGTTATTTTTGGTCATTATTTGTTACTGTTTCTGTTTTAGGAACTATTTGTGCTAGCACTATATTATTATTGAGGGAAGAATATACTAGGATAGGAAATTAGATCACCACTGATTTATATGAGCAAATACAGCATACCTATGGACTGCAATGATGTTCAGAGGATCTATTCACAGTGTTGTTAAGACATCAACAGTGTCTCATGTCAGCAGTCAGGTTTGATTTGTCTAGATATGCTGTTGGCACCACTGCCTCTCAAAATGCTATCTGCTCCTTATGTTTTGTAAGTAGCTGAGCACAATTAGACATTTACTAAAAAGGATAAGTGAAAATCATACACAAAGGTAAGATCCACTGAAGATGTGCACACACAGTTTAAATGCTCGTATCAAGCGGCTTGTGAGACTGGACACAAAACAAAGACTTCTTTTTCTCTTATTTATTCAAATAAAACTTTTGCTCTTCAGAGATGAAATTTGATGCCCAACAAAGTCATAAGATTTGCTGCCAGTTCTGTCCGTAATGCAAATATTATGTACATCACAAATAGGCTGCTTTTTTGTTAATTGGGTAGCACAAGGCCTTTGGATGCATGTAAAATCAAGTGCTATCATCCCCAGAGCTAACTGACAATATGGTGCTCTTGAAGCAGATCTACACACTCAAATGACCCTTCTAGCTGGAAGACCTGGGGAGGGATGGAGGTAGGGGTAATACAGTGACTTCATGGAGTTTACATTTCAAGTATTTCTGTCCCCAGTTGTGCATACATTAAACACCTAATTTGCATTCTTTTCATATGGATTGAAGCATTTTTGTTGATACAGTCCTTCAATATGTCAATTGTGTCAGACTTGCAAGCACAACCTCCCACCACAAAAAAGTTAATTAAATAAACCAAGATTGTAGTAAGACAAAATCACATTGTCTGGACTGGCTATTATAAGGAGTTATAAGGCAAACTCTACAGCAGCTTTTCAGCTAGGTATTTTTCTCCATATGTCTGAGACACATTAGAGCTTGTATTCCATTCTGCAAAGCACACTAATTCTATGGCATGCTATACTTCCAGTCAGATCCCGATACACCCTATTCCATCATTTACAAGGTGTCAACTAAAATAAAATGTCTTGGTTTTGTCAGACAGAAGTTAGATGATGCTTAGGAGATTTTCCAAACAGCAGGTGTTACTGATCTGCATGAGGAACAACAATATTTAACAGGGCACCTTACTCTTTGCCACGCAACAGTCTTTGAAACCTCCTTTAAAACTAGCCTGAGATACTAGCAGTTGTTGCTTCACAACTACATGCAAGAACTTCTGCTTGCAGGTTGTGAATTAATAGATAGTGTATGCTTTTTAGAAAAACATAGGCTGCAGGAATTCCTCAGATCAATGGCAAAAACTAGATTAAAAGTTCTTCACTAGATTAAAATCTGGGGTTATTTTGTTAGATTGGGACTTCTTTGCATTGCAGAGTCTTGTAAAGATTCAATAAAGACTTCTGACTTACTGCTCAGAAAGATCAAGCCTGCAACAATTACCATGTGATAAAATACAGGGGAAATTTATATCCTGAGCTTAATTTAGAACTAGAAATTTTTCTAAAGAGATAGCTATTTTAATAATAGACTTCCTGTCACACAAGATTAAACCCTGTTTATCTACTTCAAATATCTCAACATGCTTCTGCTTTGGCATCAACTTCCCCTTCTACCAAAATCCTTGAGAGACCACAAACTTTGAGAACTGCCTTTTTGACACAATCTGTACAGACCAGATATGAGCAGCCTCAGAATGCAGATACAGCCCTAAACTGTTGTCGCAAATTGACAGCATTAAATAGCTTTGAGTTATTAATTACTCTAGCCAGGCCTTCAAGAGTCCCTGCACTGACAGTGATAAGGACCCATGAACCTCTCTGAAGTTTTCAGTTTTAAACTGCAGAAATAAAACACAGTTGTCAACTGTTTCCCATATATATTCAGCAAAGAATAAGAGTAAGAAATCTATACATTTCCCTACTGAAAATCCATGCCCTGTAAGAAAACATATTAAATACCTTTATTCCTGTTCCTCTTGGTCTATTTATAACTAGTCCAAAGATCAAAAGCAAATGCTGGAGTATCCACTAAGAGGAATTTGCTGGTGGTTATTACAACAAAACTGAATCCATGCCACAGTTTCCTGTAACATCCTGTGTTATTCATCAACTAAGTTTACAAGAGAAATGAAGGCTGACAACTAGTAATTGCAACTGTCTAAGGTGGTCTTGGGGTATTTACACTTACATGATCAAAGACCTTAAACAGAGGTCAGGATGTTACATGACAGTAAATCTGGTTTTGCAGCTATGACCAGATTAAATTCTGTCACCTTAAATCTACTTTGCGAGGTCAAGTGTTTCCCAAGTAACTGTTAGGATAACTTTGACCATCAGACTCTCTAATTTGCTATCATCTGGCCATACTGATAATGACATATTTGATTAAATCTCTAAAATCTAACCACAGACTTTTCACCTCAGATGTTATTATCCTTCTGATTAAGCGGTTCAGGCATATGTCTTATTTTGTTTGCATGAATGCTTGTTCTAACTTTGACCTACCCATGATTTTCAACGTTGCCACTGGGATCTTTGAGCTGGAACCCATCACACTGTGATCATGCTGTCACCTCGGACTATACATAAAGTTCCTTACCTAATGCTCATCATTAGTACAGCCTAGACCAACAGAGCCTTCATTTGCTGTCAGCACATCTACCTGATCCCAACTATCTTATCTTGAAAAGACTACACTGAGCTAAGTCAGCTGGTACAGCTCAGTTTATTTAATCAAGAGGCACTCCTGGCTCTGAAATAACTGTAAGCCTACATGTGTTTGAATACTGTATTCCATACCTTGTCTTCCCTATCTCAATAGGACCCACACAACAGGAGCATGGGTCTACTGACACTGGGCTGCAGACAGCCTGTACCTTTTCTGTGCAGGTGGCAGCTGCTGGGAGTAGTGGAGCCTGTGTATACAGTAACAGACTGGCTCAGACCCATGGGGAAGTTTCTGCATAAGCATTGGAAGGAGATCACGTCAAATGGTTTGGTCTACAAGGCTATCTTGGCCCAAGCCATGTAGTCCTGAAACAAAAACAGTGAATTAAACCACCCTCTCCAATAACAAGCTGAACTGGATCCTGCTGCAGATCTGATGTTTAACTGAGAATCTGGATTCTGCTTTGCTCAAGGGCACCTGATTTGTTCAGAGGTGAAAAAGAGGTTAAGATGACTGATAAATTACAGTGAGAGAGACAGCCACCACAGAACAGGAAAGAGGGATTTAGAGAGACAGGATTTTTTTGTTTAGTGGGTGTACTGTGAATGCATGCAAAGGAACAGCAAAGGAAACCTAGTATGCAAGTACCGGTTTAGTATGTACTGGTTTGTGTTTAAATTTCTTCATAGTAGCTTGTATGTGGCTATGTTTTAGGTTTGTGTTGCAAATAGTTTTGACAGCAAACTGATGTTATAGTTGCTGCTGAGCAGTGCTTACACAGCGTCAAGACTTTTCTGCTCCTCACACCGCCCTCACTTTTACCCTTCCAATTCTCCCCCCACCCCACCAGGGTTGGGGGTATTAAGCAAGCGGCTGTGCTGTGTGTAGTTGCCAGCCAGGGTTAAACCATGACAGTACATTTTCTTTCTACTCTACAGTGCCTGCTCTGTTGGGCAGAGGTGTTTATCAGGCACTGATGTACTATAAGGTCCCAGTAACAATTCCAACTTGCTCCAACATAGGGAGTCTCCATTACCCTGGGCCAGGATGTGCTTCATGTGACACTTCTTATGTGCCTTGAGCACTTCCAGCCTGTTTATGCCCAGAGCACTGATTCTAGAAAGCAAATTAAGACAATGAAATTAAGTTCAATCTTTTTGTCTGACAAACTTTTTTGTTTGGGGGGAAAGGCAGAGCTTGCAATGAAAGGATCACATTCCTTTGTTCCTCCCCTATGTTATCTCAACTGAGGAGACAATTATAGAATCACAGACTGGTTTGTGTTAGAAAGGACCTTAAGATCATCCAGTTCCAACCCCCTGCCATGGGCAGGGACACCTTACACTAGACCATGATGCCCAAATCTCTTTCCAGACTACACAGTGGTGGCATCAGGGCATATTTGATAGGGTTTTCCTCTGTTTATGTGAAAAAACACTTTCTAGTTCAGAGAGAAAGCTAGTATGTCAAACAGCCTTAGGGATGCCCTGTGAGTTTCAATACAGGAGCGCACACTTTTCCAGGTGGAACTAACATGCAGTTTCTATCTGTAGATAGCTGAGATCTGCTCAACATTTTGGCTCTGCTCTGAACCAGGCTTGTCCTTTGCCTGTGCTCATCAACACTTCTAGAGAGAATGAAGGTTATGCTTTAAGCAAGAAGGTCTTTGGAAGCAGCCAACAAAAAGCTACATCTGGATTTTCTTCATCTTTGGATGCCAGAGAGGGACTCTTCATCAGGGACTGTAGTGATAGGACAAGGGGTGATGGGTTCAAACTGAAACAGGGGAAGTTCAGG